>WSXT02186898.1:0-20370 GCA_011762715.2 Neuroterus valhalla | reverse complement strand
CTCTCGCCTGCAAGGCATCGTGGGCCCCGGTGTGTGGGTCGGGGTGGGAGCGGCTTCTTTTTGGTCGTTTTGTTTTTTGGGGGGGGGGGGGGGGGGGTCGTTTAGAAGCCCTCTAATCCGTTACGTAATTTAAGTATAGTCCCTAACTGTTTCAGAATTCTTTAAGATCTCAATTTGAAAAATGTACAATGTAATATTGTTCAAATTTGGAGGGTTTTCATTAGAAATCGACAAATTAACAATTCTACCATTTTTAAAGTTCTAATTTGAAAATGTTTAATCATGAAGGTTCTGATTTCAAATTATTCGATCCAAAATTGTTGAATTTCAGAAGGTTTGTAATTTGGAGTTCTCCAAGTGTTTGTTACTAAATTAAAAAAAATTTGGAAACGAACGATCAGGATTTTCTTTCCATTCCGATTTCGATTTCAAGTCTTTGAAATGAGAACATCAGAAATGTTTCATTCGATATTAAGTAACATTGGAAGTAATTGGATATATTTATCTAGCTAACATTCTGGGAATTCCGGATAAAAATAATTCACTGCCATTTTTAAATTTTCGGGTTTCGTGGCATTAATGTATCATTTTTCTGTCATTCTAAAGATGCCAAACAAAATTTCAAGATAATCTTTTTCTAGAATTTATAATTTTCATACCAACCTCGTTTAAAGTCTGGTCCAATCGTTTTTCCGGCAAATCATGTTGATACATTCCCACACCCAAATGCTTAGGCTCCACCTTGACCAGCTCAGCCATTGGATCTTGCAGTCTTCTAGCAATAGAAGCTGCCGACACCACGTTTGGATCCATATTGGGAAATTCTTTCTTCGCTTCTTCGCTGCAACTGTAAATCGAGGCTCCCGCTTCATTGATAATCGTATAAGAAACGTTTAACGGAGCAAAAGTTTGAGCCTTGATCATATTAACCAGGAACACTTCAGTTTCCCTACAGGCAGTTCCATTGCCCAAAGCAATCGAGGTGCAATTATAGGTTTTCACCATTGAAGCAAGCGTATTCACGGATTCTTTGAATGATCCCGGCCTGGAGTGCGGATATATTGTATTCGTTTGCAAAACATCGCCATTTTCCGATACAACAGCAAGTTTACAACCGTGAAAAAATCCAGGATCGATTCCTAGCACAGGCTTCCCTCTAAAAGGAGGCGTGAGAATAAGTTGCTTCAGGTTTGTTGAGAAAACTTCTATCGACGCAGTTTCAGCAGTCTCGTTCATCTCGTTCCTGAATCGTCGAACTATTGCTGGTTTGATGCTTTTCTTGTAAGCGTAATCAAATGCCTCTTTAATCAGAGTTGAGTGAGTTTGAGAGGTCCTTATGGCTGGTGCATAAAGATTCAGTACATGATTCTTCAAGGATTTCTCGAAAAAATCAGGAATTATTATCTTCACCGAAAGAAATTTCTGCGCCTCTCCTCGATTAATTGCTAGAATTTGATGCGGTTTGATGTTTTTTTCATTGGACTTGAATTCGTAGTAGATCTCGAACTTGCTGGCATCGAAGTTCTTCTTTTCCACTTTAGCTTTCTTCTCGGTTTTGACAGCTTTCTCCACTTTAACATTCTCTTCTTTCGCAGCTTTACCCTGAGAGGTTTCAATCTGAATAACTGTGGTCTTGCGCAACTCACGGATTTTTTCGAACATAGTCTTGTGTTTGCTAATAAGATCAGCTATTATATGAATGATGCCGTCCTTAATTTCTTTCACTGTTTTCAATCCCTCCTGGTTTGAGTCGATGAATGAAGATAAATCAGCAATTTTTTGGCCCTGCAGAATAGCTTCTGTTACAGACGCCAGACCTAGTTCCCTTGCTCTTTCAGATAAAGCGCGTTTTAAGGGAGGTTTAAACATTGAATAAATATGTTCCAAGTCGTTGAGGGATTTTGTGGACTTGACTATTGCGTATACATCTGGGGTCCATTTCCCCAACTTGTCGATAGTCGTGAGGATGGTGTTTGCTCGGTGTCTGATCGATTTGGCACGTTCGTAACATTCTTTAATGATTCTCAACTGTTCTGGTTCCAACCCACCGGTAACATTCTTTCTGTACCTTGCTATGAACGGAATGGTGTTGTCTGCTTTGAAGAGCTGGATAATATTCTCTGCGACATAGTGACTGATATTGGTGGTTTCACTCACATATTGAGAATCGGTCCATTCCACACATGGTAATCCACGTACGGACAGATTGGCATCGTCTTCATTAGTCTCGTTTGATGCATAATTATCATCGGTACTTGGTCCCTAGAAAAGAACAAGTATTTTCAAGAAATTATAAAAAAGAAATTGATATCTAAATGGAAGAAGAAACATATATAATTCTAATATAGGAAAGAAATTCTTCATTCTTGACATCGCTATGTAAAGATGCAAACACGCTAAATATTGTCTCTTCATTAATAAGTTTTCATGGTTGGAAATGGCCCACCCTCTAAAATCAGAAAAATCTACATTTGAACAAAATAAAGTCAATTGATAATATGCGAATGGTTCATGCAGCCCTAAATGTTACATCCTCAAACAAGCGAAAATTATTGATGTTTGCTGTCACAGCATAGGAAAAAAATATAGTTCAAATTTAGGGCGCTTCAGCAACAACTTCTGATTCCGATTGTATAAATGTTAGCGGAGAAGGAATTTTGTCTTAATAAACTCTCCCTTGAAAATCTCTATATCAATCAAGCAAAGCAACTAGCCCGCGGCATTGTCTAAGTCTTCAAACAATAACATACTTTCACATGGTCTTGCAATTTTTATAAACAAATGACTTGTCCAATCGAAAAGCGGAAAACCCCTTCCAGATTTGTCTCTGAATATAACTAGATGTATAATTGTTTTGAGTAAAACTAAACTTACGTGTCCTATGGAAAAATGTTCAGGAATAAATTTGTAGAATTTTTTTTGATGAACAATTCTTGTTCAATAACTTTTTTCCGCATCTCCCATGGGTTGATCGGAAAATGAAATTTCTTATTTTTGATTATTTTATTTCTATGCCATGGGTAAAATCATAACCAATGTTCAAAAAAGTCTGGTCCTACCAAAAGATAATTTTTCAGCAGAATAGTTGAATTAGCCACAGAATAATAAAATTTTTCACCAAATAGCAGAATTGATGACCAAGAGAGATGAGGGTTATTTTTCACAATATAATCAATATGGAACAAAAATAAGCAAATTCAAATTTTTATAGAAGATATGACCCTAATAAATTTGATTAAAAGTTGAGAGAATTTCATACCTTTATGCATAAATATGGCTTGTGAAAATTGTCACCGTGGTTAAATGGGGGGTTTTAAATTGAATATGTTCCAAACGAAAGAGTTGGAAAATGTATGATTTCGAAGTATACTAATCTCTGATTTAAAAATTGATCATTTTTAAAGAGAGTACAATTTCAAAATGATACGAATCGGAATTATGTGATTTCTGTTATAATTCAAAAATGTTCATGTTTGACAGATACTGATTAAAACTTAATTAATTTCAAATTGAAAGACTTTGAATGCGTAATTAATGTCTATTTTGAAACTTTGAGCTGAAAAATCGGATACATTTGAAAACCTCCCCATTCAGTATTTCCAATTTAAAATTATTCAATTGTGAACCGTTTTTATTCGAGAACCCATTCTCCAAAATTAATTTGAACCTACTCCATTTAGGAAAGTCTCATTTTCATGAATTGTGATCTGCAATTATTTGAGTTTGAACTCTTCGAATTAGACATTACATAATTTAAATTCCAATCATTTTTCAACTCTTTCGTTTAGAAAATATTCAATTCAAAACCCTCCCAAATTGAAATTATTCAACTGAAAAAATGTAGTATGGAATCTTCGAATATTTAATCTGAAACTATTGAATTCAAAACATTGCGAAATCATAAGCATAGTATTATTTTCTTACGCGAAAAGCCAACTTCAGATTTGTGGGAGATTTGTCTCTGGAGTTTTGTCCACCGCTCCCCTTATATAATGGAACTTAACACGTCCGATCCATTTTTTCGATGCGACCTCGTCTGGTTTTAATTTATAACTAGTTTAAAAACTGGGTAATTATATCTCTTTTATAGTCGGGACGAAATGGAATAATATGAATGAAGTTAGCTCTTGAAATTCATCAAATATAAAAAAGCAGCATTTGATCCGAATACAAGTTTATGTATCGAATTCTTCATTGTGTTGAGAGATTTTTGGATTTTATTCCCAATGAAATTATCAGAATGAAAAAAAAATTAATCAATTTTTAATGCGAATTAATCTAATTTTAAAAGCTAACTTCATTCGTTATTTTGTTTTGTACCGGCCAGAAAATGGTTACATATCCCGAGACGAAAAAAAGGCTGAAAAGTGAAAAAGTAAGTTTGAAAAATCGTTTCCTTAAAAAAAAAAAAATGGATTTTCCAATACTACACTGTAATTTTTATATGAAATATTTACTTTATTTATATTTTGTAACTATTTGTAGGGAAAAGTGTAATTAACAACAAGAATATAATATTTCCCTATGATTATCTACAGTTTATCGAGATAATACTGCCATGGCCCATGGCACTTACACGGTTATGGAAAACCACGAATTTTAAAAACCCACTTCCGGTTTGAATTTTGATATATCCTTTCACGACAATGTGAAGTAGAATTTTAGAGAATTATTAAGTCAATAAAACGTGTTTTCAAAAAAATGGCACTTACACGGTTATGACGTGGAACCCTTCAATCGGTCATAAAAAGCATGAATCAGTCGGGGGAAGCGAAAGAATTGTTTTCATATAATTTTCACTGGAAAAAGTATCATTTTTCGAAGTTGAATTAAACAAAAAGTTGTCTTTTGTCGATATTAATATTTTTGAAATTATATTTATCTGAAAATTTAGTATTATATTGATTTGTCTCTACAAACAGTGAGAATTTCGTTGTATATTTCGGAACAATACAAAATACAATTTCGTAGGATCACATCTCGAACTCTTTTTCCCAGGTTTTCTGTAAGAAAAAAGGTTTTAATGATTGAGGAAAAGACTGGGAAAAGCGGTTCGAGATATGACCTCACTTTTTCCAAAATTTGAACTCGAAAAAATGACATTCTATTTGATAAAACAAATGTAAAAACAATAATTTTTCCGCTTTAATAAAAGCTGCAAGTAAAAGGATGAAATTAAGAAAAGCCGTGATTCTGGAGTATTACCCTTAAGATATTCCTTTTACTTATTTACGGTTCCAACTCAGAATTTCAAATCTTTCAGACAATTCCTTTTATAAAAGTGGAAATTATAATCCTAAATCGGGACAGTAGATTTCAGTTAAGAGACATAATTTTTTACTCTTAGGATAGGAATCCGAAAAGATGTAACAACAATATAATAAATTTATCACCTGGCCTTGGTCGGCTTCAACCTTCGTTCGTTTCTTGCCTCTTCTTTTCTCAGTGTTCTCCATTTTGCTGAAAGCTAAAGGTTTTTTTAATTCTGAATTGGGTGGGTATTTTTCGGAATAGGTGCAGTAAAACTCATTGGGATCGCAGGAAGAATCTTCGTCTTCTTCATCATAATAAGAATATTCTTCACTGCTGTAATCATCAGAATCATAATATTCCTGATCGGGATCCTCTTCATCGGAATCCTGTTCTTCGGTGTCGGAATCCTCTTCTTCGGTGACTGAACCCTCTTCTTCTGTGACTGAATCCTCTTTTTCGGTGCCGCTATCTTCTTCTTCGGTGCAGGTATCCTCTTCTTTAGAGTAGCTATCCCCTTCTTCGTAGTATTCTTCGTCTTCGCAATATTCTTCGGAATCGCAATATTCATGAGACGCGTCGTAATAATAATGGTACGACATTGTCGGAACCTGATTCCAGAACTTTCAGAAGCACGCTATCCATCACATTATTGTCTCGCAATTGTTTTTGGAAACTGGCACTATTCGCCGCGCTTTTCATCCTTTCTATAATCGACGACATACTCGACACACTTCAGACGGTACAGGCAGAGCACCTGCCAGACCAAGTGACTGAATTGAAAAAGAGGAAAAAAAACGGACTCTCAACTTTGAGCGCACTTAATCGATGTTATGTAATTGAAAGTAATCCACATTTCTATTCTCCGAAAAAAACATCAGGAACTGTCAATTTCATCTCCAGTATCACAATATCAAATTTCCCGCCTTTTGTGATAGACATGTTTCTGAGCACATTGAATTACGAAAATTCTGTTCATAAAGTTTTACACTATTCTTAAAAAATTATTCGTAGATAAGAGTTCAAAATAAAAGCTTTAGTTAGGTTTTGATCACAGTTCAGAGTATATTGCGAAAGCTCCTGCGTTAATCTTGACGTTTAGCTTCATATCCGCCAGCTACAAAATACGACTCTATCGACTCTATACACGAATCTGACATAACCTAGCTCTAACAACCTAACCGACCTACCTAACCAAAATTGAAAAACTTCGATATACGGGATATTCGATTTCGATTCATAGTTTTGTTGACGTGTTCACGTGACCAAAGATATAAATATAATCATATGAGAGTCATTCAGTCATGAGAGAATCAGAAAAACTGAAGCGTATAACCTCACTTCACTTGTCATGATATAAACTGGATAAACATGTTTTGATTTCTAGTCTTGTTAATAGCGTTAATAGTAATGCACAGTAAAGTTGCAATGTAAAATAGTGAATAAATAATGGCAAATAATTCCCGTCGGTTTTTGCAGTTAATCACGGAACGGTTCCACAAGTCATCCCTTTTGAATAATGCGAGTACCGCACTTGGAAATGCCTCGGAAAAAGCTCACGAAAAATTAACCAATATGCAAACTGTTGCAACAGAAAAATACGGAAATATTGTTAAGGTATATTGCGATGAGTGAAATTTTATCTATTTCAAGACATTTGTTTTTTTTATCATTTTCCAGTATTTGGATTTACTGATGCCTTATGTTTATTCCCCGTAGTTTGTAGTATAAAGGTTGTGTTTTTCTTCCTATTTACCGCTTGAAAAATCGTTGACTATTTATTAAATTCATTGTACTATTAACTCTTATCCAAAAAGGAAGTATTTCAGTTCATATATTTTTGAACGAAAACATTTTCTAGCTTATGTAGGTTGAGTACTGAGGTCCAGAAAAACTAGTAATCAGGGTGGCACTGCACCGTGAAAACTTTATTTAAGTCACAGTAAAACAAAAACTTCCTGTTCATTAAACCCTTTAGATCTTATAAATTTATGCAATTTCGAACAAGCTTAACATGAAATGTGTTGAAGAAATCATTAATTGTTCGGCACACTTATTGATTTTAACCAGTTTTGATTCGAATTTGTATAATTTTTTTTGCTTATTCACAGAATTGTTAAATTTGCTTGAGTTTGGAATTTGAGGATTTGTAGCATTTCAAATTTTAATGTATTTTGTTTTGAATGCGTGGTATAGAACGTTTTTGATTCCCTAACAATGCATAAAAATACTCTTTAAATTTGAATTCTAGCAAGTGAATGGTGCAGGCACAACTATAATACAAGATTTGAACGCAGCCTCTTTACAACCCGCAAGTCCCATACCAGTTCAACTCGTAAATTGGTGGAAATGGTACCAACAATTAACTGGCTTGGATACCGTAGAAGTAGCCAAACAGCACGTAATTCGAGTTCAGGATACTCTCTTTAAATGCCAGGAAGAACGGCGAACTCTAAATCGACAGTCGTCTCTCCTAAACGACAAATTAAAAGAAATATACGCCGAATTGGTACAAACTAAACGAGATGATTCGAAATACGTGCAATTGACGATTATGGAAAATAAAGGTCTTCAAGAAGATGCGAGAATAAGAAACCAATTAAACCTTTTAGAAAATGAGGAGAGAGATCACTTTACCCAACTAGCTACTGCAATTAAGGAATATCACGACAGCCAAGCTATGAATGCTCAGAAATACAAGTACTTGTCTATTCTTGCCTCAGCTTTGCTAGCTATTCTATCATTAACCGGGTCTATGATTTACAATAACAGGAGAATAGTCGACGTTCGAAATGTGATAGCCGAGGCTCAGCGTAAAAATGAATCTACTTTTAGAGAGAACTTTCATTCCCTTGAAAAAAGTTCTAATAAAAAACTTTCAGAGATAATGGAGACTATGAAAAAAATAAACTCTTTTCCTTTGAATGCAAATGAATCGAGTAGCCATGTCACCGAAACAGAAATTGAATCAAATCCAGAAGCTAAGTTGACTAATGTACAGATTTTGTATTTACTCTCTGGGATTCTGTTCTTTCATTTTGTATTGGTACGGTCATTGACTTCATCGTGATAACCATTATTTATCTCAGATTTTAACAGATCGATTTTTTTGAGTATTTTTTAGGGCAAGTAGCAAAATAATTAACCAAGTATTTTGTTTAATTGGTCAAATTAAATGCATATTTAAAATTCTGAGTTTAATGTCCATAATAAGCTCAAATAGTTATTCAAATTGTTTATGAATGATAGTGTCGTAACTATGCACATTTGTACATATAAATTTGGTATGCTTCGGTGATTTTATGTATCTTTTCTACTTGCAAAGTAGAAGAAACAATGTAAAATAATGTATTGTAGTAGGATTTGTGCTGTATAGTTTACTATTGTTAAGAGCATTGTTATAATAAAATATGATATGTAACATTTGGACACCTTTGACTTCCAAGTTCATCTTCGATAAGCAGAATAGAGGGACCCTACCCCCCGTTTCATGAGTAATGAACATTTCTGTAAATAGGGTCAGTAGGGGTAAGTGTGATACAAAAATAAGAAGTTAAACTGTGATCTTTCGATAATAATATTTCAAATATATAAAAAAATTCAACAATTCAAATTATGGCGAAATTATTCTTGGACTTTCTGCTTTTAATTGTCATTTTTAATCAGTGTGTAGTGTGTCAATGTCAACGATTCCTAATTTTCTGTCATTGCGGGGAAAGATGATACGTGTAAGAAATCACATTTAAATTCCACTTTTAGGAGATTGCACTTTCTCAACAGTTAATGGAATATCCACTGTTTCTCATAATGTCTATTTGCTTTATTCTTTTGTTATTTTTACAAATAATAATGAAAATGAAATTAATAAAATTTGCATCTGTTATGAAGGTTCCAATGACATTTAAAAACTGCCCTTTTTTGAATTGTTGTCTTCAAAAACTGATTGAAAAATATTTTACTGTATAAATAAGGAGTCCATTTTTTTGAATTGTAATGTTCTAATTTTCCTTTTCCAACCAAAAAAATGCAAAGAGAATTAAAATCGATTTATATTTAGAGGTCACGCAAGCCAAATTTTAGTTTTACAATTGATATTTATACTTTATTTATTAAAAATGGATGGGATGGTATCAAATATGCTGTAACACATTTTGTGGACACGATAACCTGGAGCCAGTTGCAGAAAAGTTGATGAAATTTGGTGGGCTCATTTCGACCACTAATATCACAAGACTGACCGAAAGATTTCTGAAAATATTTTTATTACCTTTTTTAAAGCACTTTTTAATGTTCAAAAATGGGTTTCTTATGGTACAACTTTTTTTATTACCAGAATTCTCAGCTGTTGCAGGGATATCAGATATTTCTTAGTTCGAGGCGCATAAATTGACAAATTATATTGATAAATTTAATTGAAGAGTAAGGAAGTTATGGTCTCATTCACAGTATTTGGAAGATAGGTCTTTTATAGTAGAATTTTTTCAGAAACATGATATACAATTTATGCAAAAAAATATAAGAAATCCTTGGGGCGAGACGAATCGATTGACCAATAATATTATTGAAATTTATCTAAGAGTAAAAAAATCATGGTCATTTATAGTATTTGAAAAATAGGTTTTTTATAGTGAAATTTTTCATACAAATATTTAAAAATTGATGCAAAAACTTGAAAAAGCCCGTGGTTCGAGGTGAATCGATTGACCTGTAATATTAATATATTTCATGCAAGAGTAAGGGAGTTATGATCATTTCCGGTATTTGAAAAATAAGTTTCTTACAGTACATGATATCTTATTGTGCACCATGGCATTGGTGTACAATGTACAGCTTTAAACACTTCCTTCAAAGTTGATGCAAGGAAATGAAAAATTCCTTGGTTCGAGACAAATCAATTGACCTATGATACTAATATATTTAATCAAAGAGTAAGGGAGGTAAAATAATTAACATCATTTAAAAAATCGATTTATATAGCAAAATTTTCATAAGACACATACTCCCGAATTGATGCAAGAAACTGAAAGAAAATACCAGTCCGGGAAGAATTTATTAGCGATAATAATCAACGAAAAAAAATTCATTTATTCAGCCATTACATTGTTACCACCAGGCCGTAATATCATATTATACATAAAGCTACTTACGCAGGAAAAATTCTAATCAAAAGTCCACAATTATGACTTGTAGTTTTCTAGAGGCATCTTAGGTTCTAGCAAAGGCATCTCAGTTTATACAGCAATAATTGATGGGAGCAATAAATAATGCTAGCCACCTTTTTCTACGAATAATAAGAGATATTATCTTTATGGTAAAACACAAAAAAGTATGCTTTCGAACTTCGCAAACAAATCGAATTTCGGGTTCATTCCTCAATAAACAACAAATACTTTGTGAGGATTATAATCCTTATAAAGTATTTGTATTACTTTCATTCAAACATTTTTTTAGAGGTTCCGCTAGAACGTTATAGAACTGGAAATGAGTTCTCTCAGTAATAAAAGTAATACTATACCGGTATTTACACCAAAAGGGAGAAATTGAGGGGTCAGCTTTTGCAAAATTCAAAATCGCGTCTTTATTTGGACACCCTAATGTATATTAATGAATAACATTGATAAAATGTGTGAGTTTTAAGATTTGATTAGTCAGTTTGGGCTTCTAGATAATAATATAAAAAATAATAATAAATACGTATAAAAAATATTTTCAAAATGATACCATTCTTTTACAAAACATCATTTATTTTTAGTTCCTTGTATGATTTACAGCATATGAATGCAACATAAAAGTTAAGCTGCGTCACTCTGCTTCGAATGGAAATCAATTAATCTCATTATGCTCTTATGTATTAACTTCTTTACAGAAGATAGCATACGAAGATAGTATACCAAGTATATCTGGTAAATTATGATGAAATTAAATAAAACAGAAATTGCCAAACACGTAACTGTAGAATTACAAAATGAGTCAGATTAAAGACTGGTAACGAAAACTTTTGGATCACCGGTAGAAACTCTTAACGAAGAACGTATAAAGAATAAGTTAAAAACCAAGGGATAGCATAGGAAGCTTAGGAGTCCCAAGTTTTCCATTCCATTCCCTCGGGTGGTTTTTTATCCACTTTTCCTTGTCCTACTTCATTCCAGTTTGTGCTCAAAACAGTTCCACCAGATTCTTGCTGTTTATAAAACCAAAACATTTTATAATCGTTTAAAATACTGAGATAACAATTCTCTAATGAAATTAAAATAGAGAGAAGATGTGAAATACTTACGAAGGATTTGTTCATTGCTCGCCTCACTTCATCCGAGCCACTACCGTAAATCTTCTGGAATAGTTCGTTAAGAGCCGCCTCACTCTCTGGTTTTTCCTCTGCTTCCTGCTTTTCGATTTCCTTTTCGACTTTATCCCAATCTCGAGCCTTTTTACTAGAACTTGGATACTTTGGAGGTTGATTTCCAGCTTGTAGGATGGCTGTACGATTAGTGATTTTTTTATTATTTCATAATGAATAAAATTTGTTGAATTTTCTAATTAAAAAGAAATTACCATCGGGAATAGGCTGTATAGAATTTTGTGCAAGAGCGTTTCCTTCCAATTCAGTCCATCTGTGACCGTCTCGTTTTTTGAGCTTAACTTCTATTTTCGATGCAAGCACTTTATGCGAACTTTCATCAGGCACAATGTGGTGGGCCAAATCTATTTCTAAACTATAGTCGCTACCATTTGGCAATTTTGCGGAAACGCTTAACTAGAAGTAAATTTGAGATACAATGAATGAAAATGATTTTTCTGTAAAGGCTGAAATATTACAGTTCTAAGTTTAAGATAGTCGCAATTGGCCAGCGAGTTTCCCAGATTTAAAATGATCAAAATTTGACGTACTCCAAGTCCAAACAAACTAAAAATTTTTCGACATTGAAGGCTTTCAATCTAAAATTATACAAAATTAGTTCTTTCAGAACAATTCAAAAACAAAACTGGCTTCATTTTCAAAGCTTCTAATATAAAATTTAATCATTTTCAATAGTCTCTTCTACGTTGGTAGATTATCTTAAAAAAAGTATGAGATTTTTAATGTATGGTATTGTAATTTTAATCGAATAAAATATAAATAAATATAATATAAATAATATTATAAATTTGCATCATATTTTTGTCATGATAATAAAATAGAAGATAAAATTGGTATCAAAATGTTTTTCTTTTCAAATGCAGCGAATTATTAATGAAACAAAACCATTAGTTGCTGCGAACATAAATGATCAACAGAGGTGATCTGATTATAGTATCACAAATTAAAAATCTTCATTACATTATTAGTAACAAAAATTACTTTTTGCCCTTTTTGCTTACCGTAGTTTCTGTTGTGAGAATTTTTACATGCTCCGAATTTTTTGCTAGAATATTTATAAAAACATGTGTCTCCGTTTGATACCAATCATGTCTGATTTTGGGCGTTGGCATCTTAAAAAAAAGGGAAGAAATGTTATTTTATATATGGAATATGTGAGGTTAGGTAGCTTTCAAAAGGGCATATGAAAGATTAAAAATCATTCAACTGAACTTTGAGACTCACTTCACTTTTTTGCACTCCTAAAGTGGCAGTTTCTTCAGCCATTTCCAACACGATTTTGGAGAAGCTTATATTAATAAAAGTTTAGGAATCCACCGTGGAAATTAAATTAACAATTATCTGAACCATCGGAGTTCTCTATTAATAAAATGTGATAAAATGCAACAACTTTCTGGAGCAACTCACACCATCACGCATGACTCACAATGTTGAGCGGGCCTAGAAAGAACTCTGCGCAGGCGCGTAGAAAAATTGAAAATGAAATAAGATTTTGTTTGTTGAACGTTAAATTATTTTACTTAATATTCAATTGATATATATATATATATATATATATATGTATAAATATATGCATATAAGTTATATTCTGATGATTTATTTATCTTATAATTATACAATATTAATTTGATATAATATAGAACTATATTTTTATTACCTATGTTGCTCTTTTATTCTGGAAAATTTAAGATTGAAACTAAGATTACAAATTATTTTTTAATATGTACTGATAACAAACTTTTATTACAAGCATATATTCTCGTACATACAAATATTACATATCTACCTCAACTTTGCTTGGTTTCATTCACCTTATAATGTATAAGTCACTTAAGCATAATATTGTAAATAGCGTTTAATGTGAATCTTTTTCACAATTGAAGGGTAAGCATGAGAAAATTTTATTTTGAAATAATTTCTTTTTTTTTTACAGGACGCCTTGAAGAATATAACCTACTTGAATAAAGAATTTATAATACTTATTTTACGTTAAATATTATTTATTTTGATCTTTTAAAATCACTTGAAAAATACAATCAGTTGACATAGGAAAAATCGTAGAAAAAGCCTAGCAACTTCGCAAAACATCACATCGACTAGATTCTGCGGATGTAGAAAAAACTAGAATAGTAAATAATTATTATACATCGATTGAAATTTGACAGAGTCGTTTTCTCGGTGATAATAATATAAATAACTGACGCTACATTGATCATAGCCTCTTCAATTATGGAAGTAAAAGGCAGTAATGATTTGCATTAGCATATACAAAAATAAATATTATCCAAGGGTTTCGGTAAAATTGCACATGGCATTTAAAATTATACTATTTAATTAATGTTCTAAATACTTCGGTAATAAAAACTTGGAGAAACATTCTGTATCTTTTCAAGATCTATGCGTATACTTGTTGAGCTTAGGGAATTTATTTTTGTAATTTGACTTTCAAATTGGTCACAATTTCTTTGTTCTTTTATGAAAGAATGGTTAACTACTAGACCATCGGTTTGTTTAAAAAAATCGAAGATTATTTCCTACTACTGGTACTTAGAATAGGGGCAACAAATTTGATGCAAATATATGATTCTTGGATAATTAGTAAACTTACTTGAAACTTTACCTTATTATATACAAGTTAAACAGATTATAATTATTATTTACAGGAAAGTTCACATTTTGTTACACAATCATTTGTGTAAAGTAATATTTTTAAGCGAGTTTACTCATATAAGTTTAAGTAAAGTTAGATAAGCAAGAATCGCTTCTACTTCTTCTAAAATTTTACCTCTAAATAAGAAATAAATTACATTTAACACAATCGGAATTACAGGATATTCTGCTTTCTGGTCTAAATGCTTTAAAGGTCGTTCTGGAGGCACAATCAATACAAAAATAACAATATTAAATATGGCTCTATGGATGACTTAGTGATTTGTAATTTATAATACAAAGTAAATCAGCCAAGAGTTCAATTAGGAGTCCTATGATTCCAGACCTCTATGTTTTCTTTTGATTCGGGCATATGGTCCAATTTCTGGGTCCATTACAAAATCGTATAAAACGGAAACCCAAGAGTCATGATGTGGTAAATTGTCGTAGAATTCTGATGCTATGCGTTTCACCTAATTGTAAAACATTGTCATTTTGATATTATGCTAACTCCAAACTTTACAAGTTTAAATACAGATCGAAATTTTCAATTATCCCTACCTCCGGCAATCTTGAACCTGGAACAGCAGGAAAATCATGGTGCTCATTGTGGTATCCAACATTGAATGTTATAAAATTCAGAGGCCCGTAATAACTGTAGGTTTCAAAACCTTTCTTGTACATGTAATGTTCAGATATGAAGTGCCCTGCTACTGGGTGAATACCCATTGCCATAACTGATCCAAAAATGAGGTAAACTAAAACTTTACCACCTGCAAAAAAGAACAAGAATAATAATTTTCTTCGAATATTATTTACACCGTATCAGTTATAGCTGCAATAAAATTGTTGTTGACTTACCCAGGTAATACCAGACGAGTCCGTCAAAGATAAGTTGAATAACTAAATTGATATACTCCAAATTCGTGGGCACCTTGGGATACGTTATAAGAGGACGAAAAGAGTAGAAAAAGGGCTGTAAGCAGACCCAGCAAAATTTTCCAAATGTAGTAGAAAATAGTTTTGCCTCCATCAGAGTTGGAAGATCTGTATCTAATTTTTCATCGCCTTGATACTACATAAAATAAAAGTTGATAGTTTAAAACTGGAGAAATGTATGAGCAATGACATGAAAAATTATTTAGTGTTTGGAATTTCATTAGGAATCAAGGATTTACGTACTCGATGATGCTCAAGATGATATTTTTTGAAACTAATCGAGATAGGGATTCCGATTGGCAAGTTAGCGAAAAAGCCAAAAATTTTATTGGCCATAGGTCTTGCATGACCAAACGCGAGATTGTGAGCAATCTCGTGGATAGCTGAAACATTTTTTCTTTCCTTTTAATTCGATATTAGGTAGATGTCTAAAATTATCGCAAGTGATTAGACATAACTTACCTAGCATTAATGAGTGATTTATAACTCCACCAAAGCAGTATGCTAGTAAAAGAAGTATGGGGTAACTCAAATCTTTTACTATAAACATTGATACAAATTGGACTAGAACCATTCCTGTTACTACCCATTTGAAATTAGGATCGTACCCAAATAACTTCTTTATATGGGGATATTTTTCTGGAATAAAAATTGAAATTAGTGTTATTTGTAGGAAAGCTTCCAGAAATCGCTAATCACTAATTGCTCATCCGTAATCTTGCTATCACACGAATTTGATAAATTGGACTCATATTTCTTTCATTGATAAAAGTTTATGATGAAACTTTAATTCTTGACACTTTGTTTATCTTCGAAGTAATTTAAACATTTGAACATAAAATTCTTTATTCTATAAAATTGTAAATATATATGTTAAAAACTTTAAGGTTCAAGATTTTTATGAATTAATGACTCTGTTACAGAAGATTGTTTTTAATGTCGGATAAAAATAATCATTTGTACTTACCCAAAATCAGTTTTCGACGACTGGCATGTGGTTCCTCCGAGTAAACCCACTCGAAATCAGTTCTCGACACACGCTGCCCCATTTTTTATTTATGCTTCAATTCGGATAAAATACAATACAGTAATTTCTTCGTTCTGTTGTTCAAATTATCTAGCCGCGCCGGTAGAATAACTTACAAGAAGTTTTTCTCTGACTTAACCGGTCATGGACAAGGTTACTTAACCTTTAACGCTCAGAAGTCGATTAAGCATAATGTGACTCACTTTTCTGGTTCAAAACTCCTTCAATGAAATGAATAGATAAAATCTGATGGAAGTAAAATCAAATATTCAAGAAAGTATTAAATTTTGATAATTCTTATCTTTTCGGAGTACGGGAAGAATGCATAAGGTTGGATTGGTTGGATATCTCAATACCAGAGATGGACATGGAGGTTCCAATTTACACATACACAACGGAGTGTGCATTTGATGGATACCGCCAAAGATATAATTCTAGCGGTTCTTACTATTTCATTCCTTCATGCAGACTAATAAATATTCTGCATCTGCGGAAAGAAAGTGCAGGATTGGTTGAAAAAAATTATCAGCTGTTTTCTCTTCTATTCCGAAATCAAGTGATACTACACTGCGTCAAAGATATTATTCTTTGGCTACGTCTTCTGCATATTAACGGATTTTACCGTAATTACAGAACAGTGACAGCTGACAGGTCAGTGTCACATGTCAGCACGTGTGTTTTTCAACGAGCAAAAAATGGTAGATGAATCTACGAAAAAATCGTTGAGTAGTATTCCTTTATTGCAAACAAAAGCTGGACCCAGAGAAAAAGACTTATGGGTTCAAAGGCTAAAGGAGGAATATCAAGCTTTAATAAAGGTAACTTCCAAATGAGTGTCTGTCCATATGGCAGGAATTTCTAACCTAAAAAAAACAATTTCTAACCTTCTGAATTTGATACTGTCAACTTTAATAATTATAAGATATACACGTGTGAAGAATTTTTTCTCTGAAGTCGAATTCCCAATATGAATATTTTAGGGTGGTACTAAAAACCAAATTAAATCTTTGGTCCAAGAATTTTCAAACCTGATGAATTTTTCAATCTGAATACTTTACTACAAAATCAAAGCGTCAATGTATCAACACTTCTGAACTGAAAATATTTGATATCTATTTCAATGATTCATATTTTCAAGAATGAAGATTAAAATTAAATTTCATCTTATAATTTAAAGTTTTTTTTATTATTATTTGTTTTTTATGAGAAGAAAGCGTAAGTTTTTTGCTTCAAATATCCCAGGTTGAAAAATGGACACATTACTTTTTCGCAAAAACAATTTACAGACATGGTATATGAAAATTTACTGAATAAGCCCTTCTTTATGAGAAACAAGATGTTGTTCACAGTTTTGGTTTCGATTGTTTGCTTGCAGTATGTACAGAACAACAAGTCTGCAGATAATGATTGGTTTCGGTTAGAATCCAATAAGGAAGGTACGAAGTGGTTTGGAAAATGCTGGTACATTCATAATTTGCTCAAATACGAGTTTGAAGTTGAATTTGACGTAAGTTATTATATAAGTTGTTTTAAGAGGTTCATTCATAAACCAAATATTTTAATTTGTTAAGTCTTCTCCATCTTAAAATTGGTAAGAATATATTATTTATGTAGAAAATTTTACAGATTCCAGTTACGTACCCAACTACTGCCCCAGAAATAGCATTACCAGAATTAGATGGAAAAACTGCTAAAATGTATAGAGGAGGTAAAATTTGTCTCACGGATCATTTTAAACCTTTGTGGGCCAGGAACGTCCCCAAATTCGGAATTGCCCATGCCATGGCCTTAGGCGTAAGTATCTAATATGACAAAAACTGTAAGTTTTCTTCTATTGAATAAAATGTTGAATTGAGTCGGTGAACTTTTGATATTTTAGCTCGGGCCATGGCTTGCTGTAGAAATTCCGGATCTTATTGAAAAGGGAATTATAAGCCACAAAGAAAAAGTGGATCAAGAACAATAAAAGTTGTGGCCATTTCAAGACCGCTATTTCTGTCTGCATTATAAAAAGATTATTCTACGTGTGTATATGTGCTGTTAGTATTTCGGGAACTATTCAAAAACATAAAAAATACAGTGAGGTTAATTCATTCAATAATGTCTAAAAATTAATTTCTAAAAATAGATATAAACATTGTTTACTGCGAAATAAATTATATTTGACATTCTATACAATATTTACATCAGTTATTTGAAACAGCTACTATTATTTGTCATTTTCTCCCAATTTGATCTCTTTTGTTTCTTTCAAAATTTGGCCAAGTTTGTCGATATCTTTCAGAGATACTTCACCACTTCCTCTTCGTAAAGGTTTTGGCTGCGATGGATCTGGCTTCCAACCTATCATATAAATTATTTGGAAAGTTGCAGGAACGTACTTCGAGCCATCTTCTTTGATTTTTCCATACAACTCGTTGTAAATAGCTGCGGCAGCTAGCATTGTATCTCGTTTTAGATGTCCCTTTCGGTTTCTTGCAGCGTTATTTTCTGCCATTCC
The DNA here is from genome assembly GCA_011762715.2 of Neuroterus valhalla. Taxonomy (NCBI): domain Eukaryota; kingdom Metazoa; phylum Arthropoda; class Insecta; order Hymenoptera; family Cynipidae; genus Neuroterus; species Neuroterus valhalla. The sequence continues at coordinate 1,647 of WSXT02186898.1, read as the reverse complement.
TTAGGAAAAAAAACAACTTCAAAAATCAAGAAAATCTTGAGATTTCGATTCACAAATATACCTTTTAAATCCCGCATGAGTTCAAACATGGTTGGATAACCAACAACTATTTCATCGGTGTCTATTGTTAACAAAGTAAATCCTGCATTGTTTAGCAAACTTCCTACGTCTCTAATCGCTGCAAAAGGTGATATGTGAGGAGCGACACCTCCTTCTCTTTCCATTTCTGCTAGTTGCAAAGACCCCCTGTTCATTGAAATGAATAATGCATTCAAACTTTTATGTTTCAAAGTTAAGGCTTTTGTTATTATGTTAGAATTGTATTGGTCAAAACAATTCGATTCCAAAATGGATGGATAACTCTGATTTTCTAAGAAATGTAAAAAAAAATGTTTATTTTTTGGTATTGGAAAGCGTTTTCAGTGAACCTGAAACATTGTAGATCTTTCGTAATTGTTTTTTCATTGTGATAAGAGCAGCCCAAATTTGACTGTTAGATGCTGTCTTTTTCCAATATCATAGTTGAATCTGAATAATTCAAGTTTCAGAGGAATTCAAATTTATTTTGAATCTAATTTCTCAAACTTAAACTACTTATATGTTAGACTCCTAAAAATAATTATACGCACCTTAGTTCGTAAAGCGTATCACCTCCGAAAATCGCTCCTAGAAAAACTCCGTCTGGTTTCAAACAATTGATTATACGACTGAAGCACCCTGGGAGATCGTTAACCCAGTGCAAACTCAAGCAACTGTAAACTAAGTCCATACTATTAGGTTCAAGTGAAAATGTTTCCTCATCCATAACCTTCTTGTGTACTTTAATTGCTTCATCTGTTGTGTTAGCTTGCTCTAAAAAACTCGGGCTCATGTCAGATAATATTAATTCGTCTACAGAATCGCTCACAATGTGTTTCGCAACATGTCCTCTTCCGCAACCTAGGTCAAGGGCTTTCTTAAATTTCCTCTTCACATCAAATATTTTATCAGCGAGTCTATAACCTATTTCGTCTTTGAGATAGTCGTACGTTTCTGGTTTTGGCATGTTAGCAGCACGTTCCCTTTGAAGTAATTTCGCTTTTCTATCGAATACATTCATTACACTATTTGGTGGTAACGCTGAGACGTGATTAGAGGTCCTGAAGTTTCTCGAAAATGATAGAGTAAAGTTGTGTTGTTGATGGGGAACTTGTGATAACATGTCGTTTAGGTTATGTTGGGATGTGCCGCGGTTGATATTTTTCACGAAGCTGTGTGAGGATTGCTTACAAAGCTTGAGTAACATGGTGTATATGTGTATATTAAGATCAGTGTATGGTATGTTGTCATTGAAGACACTGCAATTTAGTGAATTTTAGTTATGGAAAGAGAGTATTACATTTTTCATAGAACGAGAACCAATGCAACCATGATCAAACAAACCATAATCTAAGAATACATGGTCTCACCACGCGCACATGCGCAAATGGATGCGCAGCATCTTCTTCTAGTTATCCCAACTTTGGCATGTAGATATACTGCGCTCGCGCTAGAACAGGGTTGGTCAGTTACGCGTAACTCGGGAGTTTTCGACGTAATATACGTCATAAACAGTAGAAAACCTAGTAAGTTACGTTCCCAAGATGGCCGACCTGTCAAATCACCCAC
>WSXT02186887.1:0-20372 GCA_011762715.2 Neuroterus valhalla | reverse complement strand
TCCGTTGAAAATTCAAGATGTGAAATTTCAGAAGATTCTAATACTTTCTCAATCATAAATGATGAGAATGTAAAAAATGAATAAACGTTTTTCTAAATTATGGCTTTAACTGTTGAGTAGTTTTACGTTCAGAGTGTTCAAACTGAATGTTCCTGAAATTCAAAATTAGTTTAAATTGTCAAATTCTTTCATTTCCAAATAATCCAAGTAGTCAAGTTTAGCAGTTCAAAAATATATATTTTAAACTCAGATTTGGAATCCTTTTAGCTGAATGACGATTGTTGAATGATTGTTTCAACTTCGAAGTTAATTCTATTGTGTAAAAAATGTTTCAAGTCTCAGACTCACGACACTTTTTTTTCACTTTTCCTTCAAACAGTATTTTGAACTTTTCCTCTGATTATCTAGAATAGCATCCGTCACCTCGAAAATGAATATTTATTTAATAAATATTTTCAGATTTTAAAGATTTTGAACGAATTGTTCAGGGCTTCAAAGCTTTAAGATTTGTTTAAAGATTGCGAAGGGGTTTTAGAAAATTTCAAAGATTTCAATGAATTTTTGGATTGGAAATTTTAGGACAATCAACGCGATTTCAAAACATTTGAGAAGATTTTTAGGGACTTTACAAAACCTAAGCGATGGGATTCTAGAAGGTTTCATGAAAGGATTTCTAAGGATTTTCAGTAAGGGAACCAGAAAAGAGGAAATTTTATAGGACTTCTAGGAATTCCATGGGGTCTCAGAGAATTAAAGAAAACTCGAAGGACTGTATAATATTCAATTGGTCTTTGGAATGCCAAAGGATTTGACAGAATGAGGGTATTCTAAAAGATTTCCAGGAATTTCATGAGATTTCAAATTATTTTTTTAAGGATTATAGAGATTTTTAAATCATTAAGGAATTGATGATTTCGTGGGATTCCAAAAGTTTCAAGGAGCTTTTACGGCATCTGCCAAATTTTAAGGGATTCCGAGGAGTTTCAAAATATTTGAGGGATTTATGGGATTTCAATGAAAACAGAGGAATTCTATAAAAAAAATTTCAGAAATGAAATTCACCAGAATTCAAATATCTCGATTTCTCACTTATTTCGAACATTCAGATGCAACTACGAAATCTTTTGAATGTAGGGAAAAGTAATAATCGAACGATCGCATGTGGATTGGAATAAAAAAACGAAATGAGAGGTAAAAGAAAGCGACCTCCAAATCCCCTTCCTCCTTTTTCTTCTCTCTTTTTTATAAATTTTCCGTTTTTTTCTTCAAATTACATTAAAAAAACATTGATAAAAAGTTCACTATTGAGCACCAAAACTGTGGTAAGTTTCATGCCTAAATGAAAGGATTTCCAAAAGTTCAGGATATTGTAAGAGATTCCAAAGAATTTGAAAAGATTTCAGCATTCATAAGGGTTCTCAAATAATTCCGTGCGGTTTCGTAAAATTTCAGGAGTTTACAAAAGGATTGGAGATTTTTCCATGATTTTCCAAAGATCTTAACATAATCCAGGGTTTTATAAGTGTTTCAAGAAATTTCAGAGCATTCGGAAGGATTCCTGAAAATTTCTAATGCCTTGAAGGATTTAGAAAGACCATTAGATTTTATGGGATTCCAGTGAATTTTGAGAGATTTTCAAGAGTTTAGGGTTTTCGAAGAATTCCGTAGGATTTTGGAAACCTTCAAAGGATTCAACAAGATTGAAGAGGTTTCGAGATATTTTGAAAGAATCTCAACCGATTGCAGGAGTTCTTAAAGGATTTCGAGGAATTTCAGAACTTTTGGGATATTTTGTAAGATTTCAAAGAATTTCTAAAAATATCATATACCTCAAAAGGTATTAAGGTAAAGGATTCCAGAGAATTTTAAGGAATCCCAAGAATTATGGAAGGATCTCAACAGATTTCTGGGTATCTTAAAGGATTCCAAGGGATTTCAAAGCTTTTAGGGTATTTTGAAAGATTTCAAGGGATTCCGGAAAATATCTCAAGGGATTTCAAGATACTTCTCATTTATTTCTTATATATTTATGTGAAAGAATTTCGAGGGGTTTTGAGGAATTAATGGGTATTGTGAAAGCTAGTAAAAGATTTCAAAGAATTTGAGGTTTCAAAATTTCTAACAGTTTCCAAAGAATTTTGTAGGATTTCGGGAAATTTCAAAGGATTTGAAAAAGTTGGAGAGTTTTACTGGAATTTAAAAAGAATCCCACCCGATCCCACTTATTCTTGAAGGATTTCAAGCAATCCAAAGCTTTTAGGGAATTTCAAAAGATTTCAAGGAATTTCTAGAAATCTCAAATATCTCAATGGAATTGAGGAGACTATTAGGTATATTTAATAGGATCCTAGAGAATATGAAGGGATCCTCAGGAGTTCAGAGTAATGCAAAAGCTGGTAAAAGATTTCAAGAAGTTTCTGAAAATATAAAATATCTCGAATGATTTCAAGAGAGTATGTATTATATTTTTTATGGGATTTTAATTCATTTTTGTAGATAAATTTCAAGAGATTTTTATGAGTTTACGGGTATTGTAAAAGCTGGTTAAAAAGTCCAAGAAATTTATAAAGATTTAAAAATTTTCAAAGGTTTCCCAAAAATCCCGTAGGATTTCAAAAAACTTCAAAGGCGTCAAAAAGATTGAAGAAACTGTATTAGATATCATGAGGTATCAGAGAATTCGGAAGGATTTTCAAGAAATAAGGGTATTGTAATAGCTGGTAAAAAATTCCAAGGAATGTAAGAGATTCCAAAATATTTATTGGTTTCCAAAGAATTTCGTAGGATTTTGGTAAATTTCGTAGGATTTCGGTGAAATTCGAAGGATTCGAAAATAATAGAGAGTTTTCCAGGAATTTCGAAAGGATCTCAACAGATTCCAGGGTTTCTCAAAGGATTTGCAGAAATGTGAAAACTTTTAGAACTCTTTCCAGAGCAGTTTAAAAATTTGGAAAATTTCAAAAGAAATAAGGCTACTACTATCGATATGATTATGAATTCCTCAATCAAGTCAGGCCTCGGACTTATTTCCAGAGTTTCTCCAAGGATTTGAAGAAATTTGAAGGCTTCTAGAACTTTTTCTAGAGCATTTTAAAAGTTTGAAAAATTTCAAAAGAAATAAGGTTTCTATCGAGATAATTATGAATTCTTCAGAGGAGTCCGAGGCCTGATGTTTGAAACCCAATAAAAATTATGTACCTCGTATTTCTAAACAAATAAAGTTGTTCAAATTGAAGGTTTGAAGTCGAACCGAGCCCTGGGTGGGACATAATTTTATTTCAAAACGTTTGAGCAAATTTTTGAAAAATGATTGTAAAATCACCTGCTGGATAAATGAAGTCATTGATGCAAACTTTTTGTTGTGTAATAGCTGCCATCAATCTCTTCAAAAGAGAAGATTGATCACCTCTTGTAAGTGGCCTCAAACGTGAGACAAATCTTAAAAGATATTCCACCATGTATCTAGTCGAAGGATCTAATTTTTGGAGACACTGATGTGGTTTAGAACCCCGAATTACAATTTGGCTCAAATCATCTGTGCCTAAAATCGGCCGTTTCAATGACTCCATCCACTCATAGAGAAGACTTGATAAGATTTCAAGATCTGTTTCTAATCCTAAACGTTGCCAGGCCGTGGACCGGATGTTCAGATCAATCTTTGAATGTAAAAATATCATTATTATGATTTGGAAAATCTTTAATATTTAGAGGGTTTCTACAGTTTAGGGAATTTCGGAGAATCAGGACAAGCCAGGGAATGTCTGAGAAAGCCTGGAAAAGTCAGGGAATTTTTGTAAGACTCAAATTAAAGTTTACAAAATTTTTGGAGACTATTATCGCTAAGAATGTTTATGATTGTGTCCAAAAGGACAATTTTCCAACGCGAAATTTGGATTTCGACCATAAAAGACAACTCTAACAAAAAAATTGAATATTTAATCTAATTGGAAATTTGGAAATTGAATATTGAATTATAATTGAATATCTAATTTTGAACAAAGTAGTCAAACTTTTTACCAAATATAGTTGAATCTTCAACAAAGTCAATTCTCTACCATGAGACATAGTTCCAATCCAAGAGGACGAATTTTCAACAAAAAAGATAAATTTTCGATCGAAATTTTTAACTCACTTCATGCACTTCCAACCAACAAGATTAATTTTCTACCAAAAGAAAAATTCTTAACAAAATATATGAATATTGATCTAAAAATATAGAAGTTTCCAACCAAGAATGGAATAGTTACATTTTTACTGTAAAAGTTACTTTTCAAAAAACAAGAAACGAATTTTCAATCACTTGGATTAAAAAAATAAATAAATTTCAACCAATTCCTCGATGTACATCACTATAAGTTTTGACATAATTGATTAATTTTTAAGCTAAAGAGTCGAATCATTTGCAAGAGTTGAATTTAAACCCAAGAATATGATTTGAAAAAAAAAATTATTATTTTCCACCAAATAGTTAAATTTACAACGGGATGGTTGGATTTTGAACTAAATTGATAAATCATCAACAAAAAATTCATTTTTTCACGAAGGAGTTTAGCTTCTAACTGTTTTTTTTTTCAATAAGAAAAAATAAATTCTCAACGAATAATGTATGGGTTGATATTTCAACCAAAGAAGACTTCAATTGTAAATCAAAAACAGTTGAGTCACTCTAAAGAAGATCAATTTTCAAAATTTCCATTGAAAATATAAATTTTCAAAAACATGGAAGTAATTTCTAATAAAATAGTGGAATAATGAATCAAAACGGTGAGGTTCAAACTAAAATGATGAATTTCCCGAAAAAAATCATTTTTAGTGAAAGAGTTCAACTTCCAATCAAATAGTTGAAATTTCAACCAAAAACATGAATTTAAAAAAACATGTAATACTTGATATTTCAACCAGAGATATTTTTATTTGAAATATAAAAAAATGAAAAAATGAGAAGATTTATCTTTCACCTCAAAAGCCAAATTAACAGCAAAATACATAAATTTTCAAACAAATATTTGATCTTCCAATCTTTATAATTTTTAAAATTTAGCGACAACAGTCGCTAAATTTCTATTAGAAACGGAATAATTTCAAAGCAAGAAGTTTAATTTTGTATAAAAAAAAGTTTTCAACAATCTACGTGAATTTTCAACGGAATAACTAAATTCGAATCCGAACAAAGATACACTTTTGAACCAAACGTTTTAATTTTGACTTTTGAATTGAACATATTCAAAAGAGATAACTATTGTTAAATGAAAATGGTTTGCATTTATTTGGTAATGTATTCTCGTAGTTTATGGATAGACCCTTAGTAGAAGGACGTTTAGACGATGCAGCCGTCACAAAAATGTTTTAATACATACGAAAAATTCAAAATCATGAAATAGTTTGAATTAAGAAAAAAATGAACTGTGGAAAACAGGCGCGTCTGAAGTGAAACTTCAGCAATGACGAAATAATGCAAATTTTTCACAAGTGTGCTAAATTATATTTCTTTTTTCAGTAACACGACTGCCCTGGGATTCATCCTTCCCTCTCTTCTTATTCTTTCACTTCCAAGTTTGCATTATTTTGTCGTTGTTGAAGTTTCACTTCAGACGCGCGTATGTTCCGCACGTAAATTTTTTTCAAATAACATTTGAACCTTTTTTTACTAAGTTTGGACTTATTTTCCAAGGAACATGAACAGAAATCTAAGGCAGTAAAAAAACAAAACGCATCAAGAGAACTCCTTTTTGATGATACCATTTTTGGAGCCAAAATTCTTCTACATCATCACAAACTGTACGAAACCAGTCGATGAATTCTCGAACCGAAAAAAGAATCTTTCCACGAGAAAAGGAGAAATTTCAAAAAGATAAACGAATTTTCAATCGGAGAGAAAAAACTTCAACGAACAGAATGATTTTTTACTAAAGAAGTTAGACTTCCAAACAAACAGTGGAATGTTAAACGAAACATATAGTTGAATCCTCAACAAAAAATATGGATGTGTGACCAAGTAATTTAATTTCTAACGAAAAAACATGAGTTATCAATGTAAAATATAATAAATAATTTTTTGAGTAAAATAGATTTGAATTCTAAATCAGAAACAGTTGATTTCAACCAAAAGGACGAATTTTTAACCTAATAGCTGCTTTTTATCCAATGAAGATGAAATTTCTACCAAAAAATAAAATAAATCTATTTTTAATTCCATTTTTTTTCACAGAAAATTGATTTGATAAACACCTATGATCTCTGTTCAGTTGTACGGTTGGTTCTATAGCTTCTAGAGAAAATCGAACATTTTTTAGAGGAAAGACAGGGAATCCGCAAACAGGATTCTGTAGCAACCCTCATTTAGATGTCATAATTTTTCTAATTCCATACCTGATAATCGTGTATTTTTCTTTTTTTCTCGTCAGGTAAATTTGCGTTGTTGCAAAGCATTGCTTTTACAGCCTCGTTTGTACTTACTATTGTAAACACTTGTATTTGTGCAGCGGTTTTTAAATTCATGTGGGATTGAATTTCTTTATAACAATTATTGTCCAATAGTTCTTGTCCTCTTATTCCGTCGCTTAGGACATCATCGATACAATTATCATCTAGTCCTTGAAAAATAAATTTATTTCATTGATTACAACAAGAACATCCTAACTTTGAAGATATATTTTGAGGAAAGGCTAGCAGAAATTTTATCTGTAGTTTTTTTTTTGGAATATTGAAAAGTTTAACTTGAAACGCTTTTGAACCACTTTAAAGTTCAAGGAAAAGTATTGCAATTTCAACCAAAGTGATGACTTTCCAATCAGGAAGATTGATTTTCTGCCAGCAAATACGAATTTACAACACAATAAATGAATTTAAAACAAAATAATTTAATTTGATCGAAAAACACGGATCTCCAACCGAAAATATTCCTTTCAAACAGAGAAAATTGCATTTTCAACAGAAAAAGATTAAACTTTTGTCAGAAAAAATTAATTTTCAAACAATCGGACAAATTTCCAACAAGAGAGTGGACTTTTGAATCATGAAAAATTTGTTTAATCAATAAAAAAAACATTCCATCCGTAATTTTGCTTTTATAATTGAAAAAAGAAAATAAATTTTCTGCAAACAAGTTGTATCATGAACCCTGAGAATATGTATATGTTCAACCAAGAAGATTCATTTTCTCAAAAAGAGATGAATTTTCAACGAAATATTTGCTCTATTCATTAAAGAGATGAATCTTTAACCAAAATAGTGAGTTTCGAAGAAATAGATATATACTTTTTAAACCAAATAGTTATATTTTCCAACTTGAAGGATCAATTTTCAACAAAAAATGGATTTTTGAATTGTCAGTTATAAACAATAATTTCCAACAAAAATAAAGGAAGGGTTTTCCATAAAAAAGTTGCATTTCCAACTAAAAATGAAATATAGTTAAATTTTAACTCAAATAATAAATCTCCGATAAAAATAATGATATTTCAATAAAGTAGTTGCACAAAGTAGTTAGTTTTTGAAATTTTCTTTTTCTTCTTGACCAACAAAATTTTTCTTGGTGGTATAATCTGGTAGGATTTTTTTTATTCTCTGAATAAAAAATCTTTGTTGAAAATTCAAGTCTTTTGTTGAAAATTCGTCTTCTGGTTTGAGAATTTATTTTTATTGTTCAGAATGATCACTTGTTCTCGAAAACTTCTTTTCTTTTTGGTTAAACAAGAATTTCCCGATCCAAAACTGTTGAATATTTCATTTTTATTTTCGAAAGTGTCGTTTCTGGATGAAAATTGAACGATTTGGTTGGGACATTATGTATTTTGTTGAAAGTTTTTCTTTTTCGGTAGAAAATTCTTTTTTCTCGTATTAAAAATGCGTCTCTGGAGAATTCGAAGAAAAATTTGAAAATTCCACTGTTCTTTTGAGACTGCAATATTTTTCGAGTTGAAATGTCCCTGCTTTGAGAGTATTTCAGGCAGTGACGTCTCAAATCACACTTGGAATAATGTAAATTACATATTTCACCTTGTAGTTCGAAAATGTTTCATTCTCCCTAAAAATCATGTAATAAACTAATAAGTTTTGAATAATAATTATTATAAACGCTAAAATGTCCACCGAGAAAAATATAATTTTTTACTAAAAAAAAAAACTGAAAATATCCTGAAAATTCTCTTTTGAAGTTTGACACTAGCCTACTTGAACATTATTCTATTATTTTATATATATTATTATTTTATAAATTTCAATTTTTATAAGTTTACTGTATTTTACCTGGAAAAGATGAAGAGCACGATGGAGCTTCTGGTGATGTGCAGAATACATCTTCGGGAATGTCGTTCAAAGTTTCACTCGATGAAACTGGACCACTAAAATTGTCATCATTTTTGGAAGATGCTAAAAAAATGTAAAGAATTATAAATTTTTAGATAAAAATTTTTCTTTATACTTTCAGTTTCTATGTATGTTAGTTTTCAACCTAATAGTTCAATTCCCCACCAAATTGTTGAATTTTCAAAAAAAAAAAAAATTTTCGACGAAACAGTGAATTTTCGAACCAGAAGTTGTAAGTAGTTCAACTTTTAATCAAGTAGTTCAATTTTTACATTTCATCATGATGAGAAGGTATTGGTTTTGTGGCCAAACGTTATGGGATAATAAAAATGTTTGGTACCAAAATTCTTCACTCAAAAAAGATCTACAAATTTTTAATTATGTAACTGTTTCTCCATGAGATGCATAGTTTTTGTTTAATTCGAAAAAAACATTTTTAATAAGAAAGTCGAGTTTTCAGCAAATCTCTACAAGATAGAAAAATGTTGGAAAGAAAAATGGTTTATTTTGAAAAGATATACATACTTTGATCAATAAAAAAACAAGACGATGGAATTTTATGTGTTATCATGAAAAATGAAATTTTTGCTTTTTATTGCATCATCTGAACAAGTAGTCCCAGATCGAGGTATGTGAATTAATATATTTTACATTTAATATAGTAGTAGCTTTGAGCAAATACAAATCGAGTGCGAAGCACGAGACACGCGATGAGAATGTATTCGTTAATTATAAGGCCGAATAATCTTTAATAGAAAAAAATTCACGCATTCATCAAATTATAGCAGTCGACGTTTTTATTTTCAGTTCCAAAAAATTTATACACAAATTGAGGGCGATTTTCAAATTTTTTTATTACACCAAGGCTGAGCGCGAAGCGCTAGATTCGACCGACGCGTGCCCTAGACGCGCTCAAACGTGGAAGCTGCGCGCGATGAAAATGTGCCCGCGCAGCTGGCAGATTTTTTATTGAACAAAACTGTAGAATTTGAGAGTCAAAAATACAATTGATCAACAAGACAATTGAATTTTCAAGCAGAAAATATGGTTTTTCAAAAAGAATACTGATTTTCAATCCGACATGAAAAATTTCGTGCAAAGCAATATTGAATTTGCAGCCAAAAAATATTATTCTTCATTATTTTAACCAAATTGTGGAATTTTTAGTCAAGAAAAAAAGAATCTCCTACCAAACATTTGAATTACTAACCCACAATTTTGAATTTTTATCAGAATTGTAGGATTTCGAAATGAAAAACACGACGGATCAACAAAAAAATCCATTTTTCAAGCCGAAAATATGATTTTTCTACAAAAAAAGTTAACTTCCAACAAAATAATCTAATTTCCTACAAAATTATTGAATTTTCAAGCCGAAAAGACGAATTGTCTACAAGAAAGTTGAATTCTCAACCAGAAAATCCAAATTTTCAACCAAAGAAGTAGATCTCCCAATAAATGCATTTTTAAGGAAGGATTTCAACTTTCAATGAAGTAGACAAATTGTTTTTTGGAACAAGACTGCAGAATGTTTAAGTCAAAAAAAGGATCGATCTACTAAACAGTTGAATTTTCCACCTAGAAATATGATTTTTCAACAGGAAATTTATTTTTCCACGAAATAGTCGAATTTTTTAATAAATAGTTTGATTTCAAACCAATTAGTTGAATTTCTGACCAAATTAAGGAAATTCAACAATTTTTCTGACAGTTTTCCTGATACTATTGGGTTAGAAGTAGGATACTTCTGTTGACAGTTTGAATATTCCGTTGAAAAGTCATAATTTTTTTTAGTTGCAAATTGAACTGTTTTGTTGGGACTTCGTCTTCTTGGACAGGAAATCTGACCTGCTGGATTGCAAATCAATCTTTTGCTACAAGACTAATCTTTTATGATTAAAAACTTATGTCTTATTGTTGAAAGTTAATTTTTCTATTAAAAAGTCCATCATCATATTTTTGGTACAGAATTGATATATTTTGTTTGAAAATTTTACTGTTTGATCGAAAATTTGACAATTTCCATGAGAATCATATGTTTAGTCAAAAATGTAACTACGTGAGTGAAAGTTGAACTACTTTATTAAAAATGTTTTTTCTCTCCATTTTGAGAAACAGTAAATCTCTTTTGTTTTATTGAAAATTTATGTTTTCCCACCTCCTTGAATAACATCTCATCTTTTTTGCTTGAAAATTCAACAATTTGGTAGAAAATTAGGCGATTTGGTTGAAAATACTATATATTTTTTTAAAACTCAAATGAGTGGTTGCCAATTGAATTCTTTTGGCAGAAGATTCAACTAGTTCATATAAAGATGAACTATTCTTCCGGAAATTCAACTGTTTAGTAGACAATAAACTCTTTTGTTCAAAATTCATATTTTCAGGTGAAGAATCTAATTGTTTTGTAGGAAATGTGTCATTTTGGACTGGAAATTCACCTTTTGGTAGATAAGTAATTATTTTGTTGTTGAAAGTTAATTCTCCCCAGGTGAAAGAGTTATATATATTTATTGAGTGGTGAAAAAAAAAGATATTTTTCTTCTGTTTTATGAACTCTTCAGTATGAAACAAATGAAAAATATAAGTGTTTTGTCAATTATATACCTATAAATAATATGTAACTTTTTTATCTTTTGATCAAACATCCAACGATTAAGATCATAAACTTTTTTATTCTTGAAACTCAACTCTTTAGTATAAAAAAAAAACTTTTTTATGAAAAATTCATATCTTCAGGTGAACTGTTAAGGGCAACATTAACCTATTTTGTTGAAAATTAACAATCAAGTTTTGTTAAATATTCAATAAATCATAAATTTTGCGTTTAAGAACTCTGAAAGCACATTGCTGTCGAGACCAAACTTGACAGTTTTTTTTACGCAAAAATTTTAATTTACGCTAACATCCTGGTATTTATTATTTTTACTTGAATAATCGAAAGATAAATCTGTTATAGATTCAGCCCATGAATATGAGTGCTTCATGTTTTCTTCCTTCTGCCTGAGTTTTTCCAACACATGTGAAATAAATCGATGTGTAAATGGCGTGTTGGAAACATTAAATTCGATTTCCGCCGGAGAATTATCCTCTTGGCAATCACAAAGTTGTAAAATCCGTTCACAAATTGTAAAAATGATCTGTTGGAATGAAGAGTTATTCTTTTACAATTAAATTTTTCATTATTGTTAAACTCTAATGCCTAATTACATATAAAAAATTGCTTTTGTTTACCTTTGGTAAATGTTTAAAAGTACGTTGCTCATATCCATGCAAAACGTTGTACTGTCCTTTTAGATAAGACTGAAGACTGCATGATTTATTGCTTCTTGGAAAGACGACCATTTGTGGAAGAACAAAGTGCTCAAATTCTTGAATGCACAGAATTTGTCCTCTGGTTTGTATAGCACTGGGCCTTTTCATTCGAACAAATCTTATCGCATCACTCGCCCTTACTCTTAAACTATAAATGAGGTAGCATGCTATCAGGACACCTGTTCTTCCCAGCCCTGAAAACAAATCACTTTTGAGTAACAAACAAATTAAGAGAGGGATTCAAAATTCTTCGTTCGGTTCAATGTCACGTAGGGCGCATATGCACAGTGGGCGGCCATATTTGTACAGCTTAGTCAGCCTTAGTGCATGTGCAATATAGCCAAAATACTGAAAAATGTCGAATATTTGGAAATAATTATTCCGCTAGCCTCATGATTTTACTAGAGACAAAGTTAAAGCCGCGTTATGTGGAGGTATTGATCCGGATAAGTTGAACATCAGCGATTTATCAAACGGAAGAAAATGAACTACCCGCAGTTGCCGCTGAGATCTTCTGACTTACTTGGTAGATAATATAGGTTAGGAACTCTTCAAAATAATGCGCCTCAGTTTTAAAATCACATAATTCCAACATTTAAAATAACAACACGAGAATTGCAACTGAAAATGGTATTTATCCAGTTGTTAGTCTTCCTTTTCCAGATATTCTTCTTCTCATTCTTTCTGTAAAACTCCATTTTTTCCCGAATAATTAGAAAAAATTAAAATCACGTGTTCTATAAAGAGAAGAAAAATTGTGAAAATGATTAAATTAATGGAATCGTTGAATAAGTCTGATGGATATTGAAATTTTATGATTGATATCCTTTTTTAAGATCGAATTAGATAGATTACAAAAGCCTTATTAAAACAAAAATAAGTATAATCAATAATAGAACTTTTTCTGAATTATATATTTTTTGAAATATATTATTATATATATTATATATTTTATAAGATTTGAAACTCACGAAGTCATATAGGATATATGTATATATGGATATAACCAAACCATAATATATTTTGGTTTGGTTTATTAGATTTTGCAGAATTATTAAATATTCAATTTCTGATAATAACAAAAGAAAATTTGTGGAATTACATTTTTCCATTTTCAGAATTTCAAGTTTTATTAATATATTCATATTTTGTCAGGGATTTAAAATTACTCGCGAATTGTAAACTATATTTATATAGAAAAAAAAACATTCATGAACCGAATTCTTATTATATAACTTTCATTACCAAGTTTCAGAAATGCTTTTCTAAACCTAAATCATGAACATCATATTACAAAATGATTTTATTAAATTTTCGGGAATTTCCATGATCAGAAGGAATATCAAAGTTTGCATCCAATTTGAAATTTTTTTATGACTGAAAGCTCATGGAATTCTGCACCGTTATATAATGAACATATTTCACAACATTATTTCAAAAATGTTTCATCTAAAAATGATATTGTAGAAAAAGTTTCTGATGTTTTTTCTTGCTGACATGTTCATGGAAATTTCATGATTTGTCTAGGAATGTTCAGGTTAGAGACAGAAACTCATTATCAATGACATCCAGTCCTATTATTTACATACAATTTTTTTTAGAAATTCTTGTACCTAAACGAGTTGACAAGCTAGTAAAAAAAATTTACATTTTCTCCATTTGCGATAATGAAGTACTTTGAACTAATTTTTTTTGGAAATGAATGTGGAATGATAATATTTTAACAAAATAAGAAAAAAAAAGAGATGAATAATTGATTTTCCATAAAAATTGATAAACGAATTCTTAATGAGGCCATTGTTTGATGGAAGGAATACGTTTCTTTCAGCAGAATAAAGTACAAGCGTCTTGCAATGGTCCTTTGATATAATATTGTGATATTCAACAACTTGTGCATTGAATAAACGAACCTAATCAAAAAATGCGTAGTTTGGCCTTTTTCCAGTAGATGAGTTTAGTTTTTTATACACGCTCAACTCTAAATCTCTCTTCAAGCTTCTTTTTCCATTGGAAATTGTGATTTTAAATAACAATAATCTATTTATATGTATATATCATTAGACCATTTTTGTGTAAATTAGTCTAGATACATTTAAGTAATTTCCCCTCGCAATATTCTATCAACTAATGTCGCTCGGTACATTTTGATTGTCAATAAGGAAATGGTAGTTCAAAGTTCTTAATGGCTGATTATTATTTTCTGATTGTCATTAATTGATTTTTCATTACGAAATACTTTCAGACTTCGTAATTTGTATGGAAAGCGTATAGTACTTTTGCCTGGAACTTTTAAAGATCGATCGATTCAAACATACACTTTAACTAAATATAAATGTACATTTAGATAATAATCAAAATCGCTAGGCTTGTATTTGTTGAGAACTTTTTTTATCAATCGATATGCCTAATGGTTTATTCGATAACAATATTGCAGCATTCATTTATTGATTTTAAATATACCTTTACGTGACAAAAAAATGTTCTATAGAAAGACATAAATATTCGACCCAAAATGTCAAGTTGTCAGCAATGAATAAAGTGAATTTTTAGCAAACAGTTGTATTAACAATCGAATAGATAAATTTCCAAGCCAAAAAGATGAATTTTTAACAGAATATTTGAATTTTCGAGCAAAAAGGAGGCTAACCAGACAGTTGACTTCCTAAGTTTTCATACAAAAAAGATTGAAGGCCAATCAAAAACAGTTCCGTTCTTGCCCAAATAGTTAAATTTTCAAACGAATACGACGATTTTTGGAAAAAGCAGTTTTATTTTCAACCAAAAAATTGAATTAACAATATAGTTAGATTCGCAACAAGATGATCAACTTTCAACCAAAGATGTTTAATATTTAAACCAAAAAGATGAATATTTAAACAAGAAGATTCATTTTCTACCCGAAAAAGACCCATTTTCAACAGAATACTTGAATTTTTAAACAAATAGTTGAATTTTCAATTGAAGAACTAAATGTCAAACAAAAATGGAACATTACAATTATTTAGTTCAAAATACTTCTTTCCAAGAACGAATCCACAACTCATATTCTACCAAAAAGATTAATTTTCTACCAAAAATATTTATGTTCTACCAAAAAGACGAATTTTCGAAAGAAAACATATTAATTTTAAAAAATGGTTGGATTTGGAGAAACGAAGAACTAATTTTCTACTAACTGATTTATTTAAATAATTTCCAACATGGTTGAATTTCCAAGTTAAGGGGACATAGTTTCTGCGAAACAGTTAAATTTTCAAACCGAAAATAGAAATTCCCAACAAGAAAGTTAATTCATAACAAAATAGTTCAGTATTCTAATAAAGAGTTGAGTTTTTGACCGCATAGAATAATTTTCAATCAATTTGTTAAAATTTTTACAAAAAAGTTGGGTTTTACATCCAGGAATATTATTCTTTAAAGAGAAAGTTCATTTTCTACTAAATACTTCAATCTTCAAGTAAGAAGTTAGATTTTTGTCAAGCTAGCAAAATTTGCTACAAAAATAGTTGAATAAACAAAAAAAAATATCTAACAGAAAGGCTATTTTTAATGGAATAGTTAAATTTTCTAACTTTCGAGCCTCGAATATTCTACCACAATAGTTCAATTTGCAACGAAAAGATGACTTTTCAACAAAGAGGTAATTTTAAACCAAAATGTGCAGTTTAATATTTAACAATTGGATGAATTTCCAAGTCCACTGGAATTTCGTATAAAAAAATTAAATTAAGCAGTCAAAAATTTATTTTTCATTAGGAAAAAAGTATTTTTTATCGAATAGTTCAATATTTACTTGAAAAGCTGAATTTTATATGAAAATAGTTCTTGGACCCTCAAAGAATACAAATTTTCCATTAAGGAAAATCAAGCCTCAATTAAAAATATTAATTTTTAACCAAAAACAAAAGATACAACTTCAGTTAGAAGAAGAAAATTCTCAATCATCCAATAATAAATAATCAACATAATGCACCAATTTTCCATCACAAATTTGTAACCAAATACCTGAGTTTTCAATCACAAAAATAATTTTCCAACGAAAAACTGAATAGTTAAATTTACAATTGAAATATTTTATTTGCGATACAAAAATTGAATTTTCTTTTGAAGAGATGAATCTATGAGCAGGAAAATGAATGTTGAACAAATTAGTTGAACTTTCAACCATTTAGTTCAGGTTTTCAATAAAAAAGTGACTTTTTTCAACAAAATATTTGACTGTTCAACCAAATAATGAAATTTTCATCTAAACATTTTGAATTTAGGTGAATGAACCAGAAAAAGGGTGGAAGGAAAGTTTATTAGAAACAAAAAAGAGAGAAAAGCTTCAAATTTTTGTCAAACTCTTAGCAAACGTACTAAAAGTTATCTTAGTTTGACAATTTTCCTCCAAATTTTTTCCCAATTTTTTCCCCGTTAGTTTGCAAATTAAACTCAAGCTCAAGTTGAGACCTAAAATCGATTGTATGATCCGCTTGAGATCTTAACTTAACATTTAAACGTTTGCTATTATTTTCATATCTCCGCATGTCGTGTCGAGTTAGAGGCAACATGCACGTGTACAATGTGTACGTTTATGAAGATATCAGATGATGGAATACCACCCTACATGACATCATACAAAATAAATAAGAGTTTCCATTTTCTTTTCATAAATACTTTCAGTATTCAAATAAATAAAAATTTTCATTTTAAATTGCGATCACGTTGGGTAATCTTAAAGTATGTCATGTAAATTTAAGATTGGGATTTATTAGGGCCCTGTATAGTCATTTATATTTCGGATCGATTGAAAAATATACATTTTTGTCTAAATCATTAATTTCATAAACTCAAATTCAATTTCTGCTAAAAAAATGAAATTAGTACCAAGAAGTAATGAAAGTGGGAAAAAATGAGAACAATTGAGAAAAAATTCCAAAGATTTTCACAAAATTGTAAGATTTGACTAAAAACAAATAATTCCCTTTGAAACTACCGTTGGTTTTCCAATCCCAAAAATGTGGATTTTCCAAAAACTGGTTGAATTCACAAGGAAAAAGTTTGAATTTTAAACAAAAAAACAAGATTTTTTAGTCAAGCAGGATGTGAATTTCTTCCAAATTGTTGAATTTTGAACGAAATATACTTGATTTCTTGAAAATCCAACCAAATTGTTGAGATTTCCAGCCAAAATGAAGGATTTCCTACAAAACAATCGACTTTTCAGCTAACGAAGATAATATTTCCATAAAACATTTGAATTTTCATTCAGGAGATGTAGATTATCAATGAAAGGATGAATTCTTGAGAAGCCAGTTGCAATTTTGATCCGAGATATAAATTTTCAACAAGTAGATATTTTAGCAGGAGAATTTAATTTCCAATCAAAGAAAATTTTTCGAGCAAGAAAAATCCAAATTTCAACGAATTTTTTGAATGTTGATAAAAATAGAAGTTTTTTTATTCAAGAAAGGAAAGTTTAATCAAATTCTTGAAATTCTGAACCAAAAAGTAGAATTTCAAAAAAAAGAATCGAATTTTTAACAACAAGAAAAAAAAAGATTTCCGTAAAACATTTGAATTCTTAACCAGGAAATGTAGATTATTAACAAAAAGATGAATTCTTGGAGAACCATTTGAATTTTCAAAACAAAAGTATGAATCCTCATCAAATACAATAAAGAAATACTTTAACAAATACTTCATTTTTGAGAAAATAGTAAAGATTTCAACTAAAATTTTCTCTTCGTCGAGGAAAAAGAGAAGTTTATCTAAATATTCAGCATTTTAATTTTAAAAAAAATAATTTTGGACAAAACATTCGAATTTTCAAACAGAAAGTACAGATTCCCAAATAGAAGGCTGAATTTCAACCAAATTGTTGAATTCTCAGCCGGAAAAGATGAATTTTTCACAAACAAGTTTCATTCCAATTTGGGAAAATGAAAGTTCAAAACAGAAGGTCCTTTTCATCCGAATTGTCAAAATCTCTACCAAAATATTTGAGAATTTTTGAGAAGAGGTGAATTTTCAACCAAGAAAGATTTTTTTGCCGTAAATACCTAAATTTCACAAACATTGTGAAATTTTTAATAGGAAACACTTATTATCTGCAAAGCTTTTGAATTTTCAAACTAAAAAGATTTTATTTTTAAACGAACGTATTTTCAACCAAAAATTAGGACATTCCAACTAATCATTTGACCTTCAAAAAAAGAGTTGAATTTGTTACGAGAAAATATATATTTTTAACAAAAAGGCTAATTACTGAATTCTCAGAGAAAAATATGATTTCTTCACAAACCAGTTGCATTTCCAACTCGAAAATATGAATTTTCAACAAAAAAGGTCCTTTTTAACCAAATAGTTGAAGCCTCTACGAAAATAGTCGAACCTTCATGGGAAGAGTTCAATTTTCAAAAGAGCAAGATTTATTTGGCGAAGAAAACAATTTTTATTTTGTCCAAATTGTTGAGTTTTTAACATAAAAGACTGAAGTTGTACATTGCTGCTGAATTTTCAGAATGTAAATTTTTTTCAACAAAACAAGTGAATTTTCAACCACGCTCGGAAAACCAGTTCCCATCCGATCACTGAAGTTAAGCAGCGTTGGGCATGGTTGGTACTTGAATGGGTAATGCTTATACAGATAAAAAAATATATTTCACACAGAAATATTCTACGTAGAAAGAATATGCGTATAACTTTTCCCAAACAAAAAACTTGAGAAATCGATTTTGTTAATTTTTTGCTTATTTTGTATTCTTTATCAGTTTACTTGAGAGTAAATCATAATATTTTCCATAAAACAGGAAAAATATTCAAACAATAATGATAATTTTGCATGGAATATATTTTTTGTAAAAATAATTTGTAAACAGTAAACTTTGTGCACGATATATTTTGTATGAGAAAGATTTTTCTAGAAACTGCGTTTACCCGAGAATAATTAGACAAATTTTTTTTGAATATATTTTGTGTAGGAATAATGTTGGGTAGAATATATACTTTGTGCAGGAACAATATTGGAGATAATATTTTTAAATAAACCCTATTTAATCAGGTGCAGAAAATATTTTGTACCGAAAAAATTTGTTGCGATAAAAAAGTCATTAAACTTTGTGCACGCAATATATTTTGTGTGGGGAAAATTTTTTGTAGGAAATAATGTGTGTAGGAAAAATTATGCGTAGAACATATTTTTTGTAGGAAAGATATTGGACATAATATCTTTCAGAAATTACCATCATTCTAGATATATTTAGGGGATATTTTGTGTGAGGAACATATAATAAAATTTAGTTTTGCGTAGAAAACAGTTTGTATAGGAAAAATTTGGTGTGAAAGAAAAGTCGATAAACTCTTATTATCAAAATTTTTAATTATTATATGTATAATAACTTTTATATTATTCATCAATTTGTTGCGCGGATTCTGAAAGAAAATACGGAAAACTCAATCATCTGAAATAATGAAAATCATGAAACCATTAAAATTGAGAAAAATTCACGCTTTCCAAAGAACTGAAAAAATTGCATAAAAGTTCTCTATTTGTTAATAAAATTATTTCAATACTTGATAAAGAATGTTCACGAACAAGTTCGTTAAGAGCAAGCAATCTTAATGCAAAATATTTCTTTCCAAACAAAAAATCCATAATGTAGAATAATTGTTAGATTAATTCACTTATAACAATTGAATCATCGGTAAAAATTTTTTTGGCTCTAAACATCCCCATGCACAAAGCCTGGGAATTCTAAGCACATACGAACAATTTTTTCGTAAATATAAACAAAAAAGAATACAGATTTTTCCACGATTCCAATCGTAATAAAAGTTTAAACATGAAGAATTTGAGAATCACGCCACATAAGTCAATAAAAAAAAGAGCAGGGGTACTGTGAACTCAGCAGACTAACGCTCTGCCTTACAAACCGAGCGCGTAGTTACTGGGCGATCAATTTCGTTAGTGAGTGTCGCGTGCGTTTTGCTAATGCTTACAGCAAAAATGTCGAACAAAAACAAGAGGCAGCGCAATACATTATTTTCATGTTCTTAAAAGCTGTATCAAACTCGAATTTCTTCATAAATATATGTATTTATTGTAGCTTTGTATTTTTTGGAGTCCTCTACTCCTTATAAAATATTCTTTAGATTCACCGTTAAGCTTGTGATTGCAAATAATATACTGGTTTTGAAATATCGATTTTTCATGGAAGCTATATGTTACAAGATGCAGTACGTGACACGCGTGTTACAGTTTAGGAATAGCGTGCTTAAATCATTGATTTACCTGCATGACAGTGAATTGCCACTCTTCCTTCTTGAACTGCAAAGGCTACGACCTTGACCATATCCAAAAGTTTTCCCATGGTGGCTGACCCATAGTCCTTCCATGCGAAATTGTAGTAATAGACTATAAATAATATAAGTATTTTCAGTTAGTTTAAATTTCGGATGATTATTCAAGTCTAATTAATGTGTGCAGTATGGAGGTCTAATATGCCCAGTAATGTATGTGGAGCAAATAGAATCTGAAAAATATTTGGAGCATTTATTTCTTGAAGCATTTATTGTTTAAACAAATAATATAATCAATACAAATATTTTATAGTAAAATAGTGCTCCTTGGCTATTATACGTCACCCCCCCCCCCCCTCCCTCCGCTACCACAATTCTTCAATAAAACTGCACTGAAAAACCGATATGGCTGTCCCAGCTAAACCTTTTTTAGCTGTAACGGTATCAGGATTCTGCCTATTCTCTTT
>WSXT02186876.1:10185-20372 GCA_011762715.2 Neuroterus valhalla | reverse complement strand
AAAAAAAAAGCCATCGCCAGTAGTTGAACCCCCTCACTCCGGGACATGAAGTATACAGCGTTACCACTAGGCCACTGTGGTGCTTCACTTACAAAAAAGCCGCGATACGTATCTAGTGAAATTCGATTATCTATTTGATGGTCCTAATGCGATCTCGATTCGAGTTTCATACTTCAGGCCTTCTCCTTGTTAGTTACTTTTAGTGGAATAGGGGTGGCAGTTCAAATGCAATCTGCAGTTTTCAAGCAGAGTTTCGTTTGTTTCTAGATCATTCTAATTGCGTAGTCCTTCTCTATCCCTTTTTCTTCCTCGTTCATCCAAGTACCCAAATTAAGAATATATTTATTAAAGTACTGGATGTTCTCTTGTTTTTATAAATTGGACGTATCTTACATTTTGAACAATTATCGGCTAGTTATAAGAAAATTTATTTTCTCAGTCATGATAAGCCTTTCACCATTACAGATTAGGTAAGGAATGATAAAGCAATTTTTCAAAGCGTTGGTCAAGGAAGGAGATGGTTTAAATTACATTTGTAGGAAATTTCCGAGGCTTAGTATGGAAAAGTTGAAAGGTGGAATATTTGGTGGTTCTCAAATACGGCAATGGATGAAAAACAGAGATTTTAGAAAAGTTATGACTGTTCCGGAAAGTAAAGCTTAGAAAAGTATTGTTGTTAGTCTAAAATTTCCTAGGTATAGCCATAAAGCACCAAAGTATGAAGAAATTGTACAAAATATGCTGACAAACTTCCAGACTCTAGGAGCAAATATGAGAATCAAGTTACACTTTTTCCACAATCATCTGAATGAATTTCCGGATAATTTAGGAAATGAAAAAAAGTGATTGAATTGTTAAAAAAAATAACTTTCAACGAAACAATTGAATAATTGGCAACAAGTGATGGAATTTATAATAAAAAGGTAGGATTATCAATCAAATCGTGAATTTTCGACATAACGGTGAAATTTTAAACCAAGAAAGAATTTTCAAGTCAATAAAGAAAGAAAACTCAACAAAATGTGGAATCCCAAAGACAAATAAACAAATTTTGTACAAGAAAGATGGATTTTCTATCCGAAAATATTAGTTTTCAAGTATAAAGAATCGTTTTTTCACCTTAAAAGTTGAATTTTCTTCCGGATAATTAAATCTCATCAAAAACACCGATTTCCAACAAAATAGTTCGAATTCCAACAAAAACATTGTTTTCGACAAAAGAATAGAAGTTTTCATTGAGGAAGATTTTAAAGTCCATAAAGATTAAACATTTTATCCGAAATAGTTGTATTTTCAACCCGAAAATCTGAACAGAATATGAAAGATAATAATAAAATATGTAATAAAATATGTAGTGAATTTCCGACCAAAAAGGGAATGCAGTACGTCTAAGCCAGACTTGGAAGTTCCAAACGCGTTCGGCATGCAATTCCTGCAGAATATGTGTGGTAAAACGCTAATGGACTAACTATGTAATACGTGTGTTTACTGTAAGTTATTACAAAAAAATGAGTTTTCAACAAGATTTTTCAATTCTCACCGAAATTCGTGATATTTGAACTACGAAATAGTTTGATTAAAAAAAATTAAATTCATAAAAAAAAATATTTTCTAACAAAATAGTTAAGTTCTCAGCGGAAACTGACTAGTTTCAAAAACGAACTGATAAATTTTTTATTGAAATAATGGATCATTTAGGAAGCAACAATTATGTCAAACAAATTAGTGGAACTTTCAATCAAAGTGTTCAATTACCTACCTTTACCTTCAAAACAAATTTTTTTATATCCATTGTTGAAAATTCACTTTTTTGGTTGAAAATTAATTCTCTGGGTTCAAATTATATCCATTGTTAAAAATTTTTAAATTTAGTTGGAAATTTCAGTTGTACATTCAACTACTCATTCAGAAGTCAAACTCTTTTCTTGAGAATTTCTACTATTTTGCTGGAAAATTCAATGATTTGGCCAAAATTTCTACCGTTTTGGTAGAAAATTTGTCTTTTGGTCCAAAAAATTTCATACTTCCCAGGAATTTCATTTGATGGCTCGAAAATTCAACTGTTTGCTTGAAAAATTACTTTTCTCCTTGGTTAAAAAATAACTGGTTGGTAATTAGTTGAACTTCTGTGTTATAAATAAATTTTTTGATTCATTATCCAATATATTTATCCTTTTTTTGTATAAAATTCATGTATTTCGTTGGAATTTTGTTCATAAGTTAATTTTGTATCTAAGATTTCACTGCACTGATTGTAATTGTTTCGATTTTTTCACATTGTAAGTGAATACAAGAGTGCAACAAATGAATAATTTAAATCGTCTATTAGCGCTTTACTGCACACATTCCATAGGAATTGCATGCAAAACTCTATATCCCGCTCTACATCTCTTAGAACGTCCAAGTCCGGCTATCATACAGCACAGGGGGTGCAAGCACAGGATTGAATATAAAGTCTGCTCATTATCCTCCAAAGGTCTCAATATTTCAAATAATGTTGTCAACCACACTTTGTTAACTAACATGCACATGACATGATAATGGTAACATTATCTTTAAATTACATCGAACTGTATATAATTCAAAACCCCAAAACTAAGATTAGTAACTATCGTTCAGGAAGCACGAAACACAGCTATATGATTATATCAGAATGAGTACCTTATATTTACTCTTCAAACTTGCCTTCAAAATTTTATTCTAAAAATTGTTTGTTTTATTGAGAATTCGTATTTTTTGTTCCTTACATTTAGGAGTGTTTTTCTCCATTTCAGATTTTTCTTTGATGAAACTACATTATTTTGCACGAAATTTGACTAGCTCTTATTTGAGCAGTTTGTAAGAATTCCTAACAGATTCCTACAGGAGCCTGGTGACCTCCTTAGTGTGCAATTTCACCAATTTTAATGTATTACAATTATGAAGCGCTAACGAGTTACGCTTACCCCGAAAGTGATTTGTCCTAATATTATAACAATAAATAAAGAGGAAAAGGGAGAGCAATTCCACCAGGATCTAAAAGTGATGGAGAAAAGGTATCAGGTTCGATGGGATTGTCACATGATTGCAGATTACTGCTGGTCTTCATAGAGAGATTGTCTCCTGAAAAATTATAAAAGAAAAGTTCATGAAAGGCGTTTCGTGGAAATATAACATAGATTTTTGACATTCTCCTTTCTATTTTCTTCGATGTATGATAATTTTTCAAAACAAAACTGACATTACCAATATGTCTGTTATTTTGTTTCTTGTTTTCCGATTTTGGATATGTAAAATGAAAATAAAGATTTGAAAGAAAACGAAAGCAAATGTTACTAAATCATTATTAGTTTTATGAATTGTGAGTATAAATATATGCAAAATCAATCTTATATCTTGGTCAACAAAACCAGTGTAATTATAAAAAAGAATTGTCTGGAGCTTAAAAATCCGTTGTAATGATCGTCAAATAGTGTCATCGATCAGAAAAAATTTCCAAGAGCGCCAATAGTATGGTGGGTCTGAGGTCTGTATGTGAAAAACTGTCTTTGATTTCCCCATATTTAATTTTCCTGGATTCAAATTGAATTACCCTAGAGAAATTATGGGGAGAGGGATCTTGACATTCATTCAGATGTGTTCTATCTCTCTTTTCCCGGAAAGTTTTCAGATGTTCGGATTGCCTGCAAGGATGTCATTTCCCATAACAGTTCTCGCCACCATTTTTTTTTCATCCTACTTTTAACTTTTCCCTGACAGATAAAAAGAATTCAACTATGAAGCCAGTTTGCCCTGCGCCGGTTAATTAATTACTATAGAACACCCTACCTTCTCCGCATTTTTATTCTATGGGAATCGCACTACCCTATTCGTTTTATACTTGAATGACCTCGTTATCAGAAGGAAACATTCCTAACAATTTTCATAGTAAAATCTGTCCCATTTACTTAGGTTTCTTCGAGATGCTTTCGAATTCGATATTATTCAGCACTTTGTCTTTCAAGACGTATTTTCTTAGGAACCAACCAAGCTAGAGTACCTCTTCTGGAGATATATATAGGTTCACGAGGTGAAAGTACACAACCGACGGAGAGAAATAATTGATAAGGCAGGCTGTAAATATTAATCTTCACTAGAACTTCTCTCAAGAAACTACCTTAGTTCGTTAGCTGATTGAGAGCGTAGAGGAATGTAACATTGATGCACTGAGAGAAAAGATCTTTTCTACGAGATATTTGCTGAGGAGAAGAAGATTCACTTGCTTGAGAGAGCAATTACAATGTTCTGACAGACCAAGCTTATTTCTCTGAAACAAATTTTGATTGCATTCCATACCAATCATTCCTGGTTGCGGTCATTTTGCTTGACTTTTGTAGAAAAAGCCTATAATCATTAAATTATTATAAGTGTGAATGAAGATCTGTTGATAACTACGTTAACAAATTTTTAGTACCTTTCTTTCCCTCTTTTCAAAAGTTTGCGCCTATTTCTCGTTTTTCACTTTTTACTTTTTTTACTTCAAAATTCATCTTCATTCGGAGGAAAATTCGAATTTTTGGTTGAAAAGATACGTTTTCTGTTGGACACGAGCCTTTTTCATGGAAATTTAATCTGACTTAGTTGCGAGTTGAATTCACTTTTCATAAAATTTAATTTATTAGAGTCATAAATCATCATTATTTTGGTTGAAAATTCAGCCATCGGGTTGGAAGTTTATCTTACATAATAAAAAAGTCAACTGTTTGGTTGATGACTAATGATATTTGACAATCATTTAGTTTTTGCGGTAGAAAACATTTTTCGGGTAAAGATTACCTTTTCCAACTAAAAATTTCAGTTGGAACTTCACCTCTTCGGTTGAAGATTTGACTTATTGGTAGAAAATAAACTATTTCTTCTAAAATGGGAATTATCTCTCTAGCCGTAAAATTTAGTATTGTTTTTAAAATTCATATGTTCTTTCGGAATTTATTTCTTATTACAGGAAGTAAATCTTCTTGGTTGAGAATGCAGCATCTCAGGCCATCTTCCCTCAGGAGGTTCGCAATTTAATCGCAAGTCTCTCGCACCTAATTATCTACCTGCGGCATCTCTCACCTTTGAAAGTGTCAAAAGTGCGGCATCTCTCCCAAACAGAAAATTCGAAGTCTTATTCGAAGAAAATGGACGAACGATTAGTAATGGGGATAATGTATAACCTCAAATGGTAAAACAGGTGAAAGAAATCATGTAGATCACGTATCTTCCTATTTTCGAATTTTTTTTTTCTTGATTTCTTTTATTGACTGGAAACTTAGGTTGAAACTTCGCCTCTTTGGTTGAGAATTTGACTAATTGGTAGGAACTAAACTATTGCTTCGAATATTGAATTTATCTCTTTAACCTTACCGTTTTTTTTCCAAAATTTATATGTTCTTTCGAAAGTCGTTTCTTATCACAGGAAGTTATTCTTCTTGATTGAAAATGCAGCATCTAAGGCCATCTTTGCTGTTGAGATTGAGAATTTTATGGCAAGTCGCTCGAACCAAATTGTCTCCCTGTGGCATCTCTTACCGTCGGAAATTGCAAAGGTGTAGGAAATAATGTAGGTCACATATCTTCCTTTTTTCTAAAGTCTCGCGGGGGAGTAGAAAAGACAGTGCTGTGACTGGGATTGATGATAGTGTGGGCCACATAACCTCAAAACGGTAAATCGTGTTAGGCTCGAGACTTTTCGCATTTTTTGCTACTTCCGTAGCTGAGAGATGATGCAGTGAGACAATCCGGATTTTGTTGAAATTCGTATACTTGGCTTAAATGTCAACCATTCATACTTCGTAAGTCATTTGTCTTCCCAAATGCAGAATCAAGAACTTGGTTGAAACCCAAACTGCCTATTCTACAATTTTACAGTTTTGGAGGGGATTAGTTTGTTTTCTCTTCGTGTAGAAAGTATTTTCTCAACTGAAATTTGATTATTCAATACCAGTACAAAATTCTGTTTCTTCTCATGATACAAAAATATACGTATTGTGTTCAAAATTTGTCTTTAGGTTTAGAATTTTTGAGGTCGAAAATGAAGGTATTTTTTTACCTTGATTAAATTTTTCTCCTGGGAAATTTAACTATTTTGTGAAAGTAATTTGTTCGTCAGGAATTGATTTCTCTTATTGAAAATTCGACTTTTCTATTTTTTATAGAAAATCATTGTATAAAAATTGGAAATTGATTATACCTTCGATCATCGTAGGTTTGTATTATGCAAAAGGTAATACTAAATTTCGCTTAAACAGCATTCCGAGAAACCGAAGAAGGTATAAAAGTAGTAATGTAGTTGCAATACTCTTGTTGTGGTAAACCTCCAATAATCGTATGTACTTACTCATCGTGAAGAAGTCAATTCTTCACCTAATTTTATTGTTTTCTAGAAAAATTCATTAAGGCCGTTAAATCGTTGGCATACCCCGAATATGATATACCTTCGATCATCGAAGGTTTTGATAATGAAAATATTAATTCTGAATTTCACTTTATCAGCATTTAGAGGAACCGATGAAGACATAAAGGTAGTGATGTAATTGAAATACTCCTGTTGTGGTAAACCTCCAATCATCGTAGGTACTCATCGTGAAGAAGTCAATTCTTCACCCAATTCCATTATTTTCTAGAAAAGTTCATAGGGATTTTAGGGCCGTAAAATAGTTGGGATACCTCGGGCATAATAAACCTCCGATCATCGTTGGTTTTAATAATGCTAAGTTGATTCTGCATTTCACTTTATCAGCATTTCGAGGAACCGATAAAGGCATAAAGGCAGTCATGTAATTGAAATACTCCTGTTGTATTTACCTTCAAATCATCGTAGGTACTCATCGTGAAGAAGTTATTTCTTCACCTTATTCCACTATTTTCTAGAAAAATTCATAGGGTTTTTAAGGCGGTCAAGTAGTTGGGATACCCCGTATATGATATACCTTCGTTCATCGTAGGTTTTTATAATGTAAAAGTCATTTCTGAATTTCAATTCATTAGCATTTCCAAAAACCGATAAAGGTATAAAGGTAGTAATGTAATTGAAATAATCCTGTTGCTGTAAACCTCCAATCATCTTAGAAACTCATCGTAAAGAAGTCAATTCTCAACCTAATTCTAATATTCTCTAGAAAAATTCATAGGATTTCCAAGGCGTTAAAATAGTTGGGATACCCCGTATATGATATACCTTCGTTCATCGTAGGTTTTTATAATGTAAAAGTCATTTCTGAATTTCAATTCATTAGCATTTCCAAAAACCGATAAAGGTATAAAGGTAGTAATGTAATTGAAATAATCCTGTTGCTGTAAACCTCCAATCATCTTAGAAACTCATCGTAAAGAAGTCAATTCTCAACCTAATTCTAATATTCTCTAGAAAAATTCATAGGATTTCCAAGGCGTTAAAATAGTTGGGATACCCCGGATATGATATACCTTCGATCATCGTAGGTTTTTATAATGCAGAAGTTGATTTCGAACTTCACTTTATAAGAATTTCGAGAAACCGATAAAGGTATGAAGTTAGTGATCTAATTGAAATACTCCTGTTGTGGTAAAACTTCAATCATCGTAGGTACTGATTGTGAAGAAGTCAATTCTTCACCCAATTCTATCATTTCCTAGAAGAATTCATAGGGTTTTTAAGGCGGTAAAATAGTTGGGATACCCCGTATATGATAAACCTTCATTCATCGTAGGTTTTTATAATGCAAAAGTCAATTCTGAATTTCACTTTATTAGCATTTCGAGAAACCGATAAAGGTATAAAGGTAGTAATTTAATTGAAATAATCCTGTTGCTGTAAACCTTCAATCATCGTAGAAACTCATCGTAAAGAAGTCAATTCTCAACCTAATTCTAATATTTTCTAGAAAAATTCATAGGGTTTTTAAGACGGTAAAACAGTTGGGATACCCCGCATATGATATACCTTTGATCATCGTAGGTTTTTATAATGCAGAAGTTGATTTTGAACTTCACTTTATAGGAATTTCGAGAAACCGATAAAGGTATGAAGTTAGTGATCTAATAGAAATACTTTTGTTGTGGTAAACCTCCAATCATCGTAGGTAATCATCGTAAAGGAGTCGATTTCTCACCTTATTCTATCATTCAAAATTTGATCACTGTAGGTTCTTATCATGCAAAACTTAATTTTGCATTTGACTTCATCAGGATTTCGAGAAAAGGATAATGGTATAAAGGTAGAGTAATGATTGTAATACTCCTGATGTGCTAAACCTCTGATCATTTAAGGTAATCATCATGAAGGATTTAATTTGCCATTCAATTCTCTCCGCAGTTGAAGGAATCGATAAGGGTGTACAAGTGCTGGAATAGTTCGATCCCTCGACGACAGCTGTCTACTGAGGGGTGGTTTTCCTCCCTCAAAGAGAGTGTGGTAAGAACGACCCTTCTAGAAACTAACCCTGACCGGAAATACCCTCGAAATGGACTTTCCGTCAAATTTGTCGAACCGGAATCAAAAACAAACTGTATTTACCATGGACCAATATTGGCTGCTTCTACCGATCGCGTTGAACCGTCTCCTTGATTTTGAATCGAGCATTCCGTTTGACCCAAACCAATCCATCTCTCTATCTCTCTTACTCTTAATTTCTCTCTATCTTTCTATAATCTGCTATGCATCACGCATTCGCGATTCATTCATGACCGTCGGCAGCCCCAGCGGTTTTGTTTACCTTTTTCAACAAAAGTACCCATAGCTGGATATTATTGTCATATGATGCAGTGCAGTGTAAATAAAAGAGAGTACAAATGCATCACAGGAATAAACAATGTCTCGCTCATCTTTGTTTCTTGTTTTCGAAACCAATTTTTTTATATGATAATTGGAACAACGGTCGGTCCCCTATCAGCAAGTACCCGCCCTGTTTAAATATGCTTTTATTGAAAAATAATAATGGAATTCATCATTGGAAAATAGACTTAATCTTTTATTCATTCATGCATGTTGTGTAGGAACCACTTCCAATTCAATATGGAAAACGTTTCAGATCTTGAGAGAAAATATATTTCATTTAAAAAAAAGATTCTTAAAGTTCTAGTTATAAAAGATTTTTCCTGTCAAAAAAGGAGATTTTCCAACGAGGGAGTTTGAATCATTCAAAAACTTTCAAAGATGAGGGACGAGTTTTCCAGAAAAGAGTTACAATTTTAATCAATCTTGTTAAATTTATTACAAAAAGGGGATTATTATCGATTGAACAGTTCCATCAAGAACTAATGAGTGAAGCTTCCATTCCGAAAGAAAAAATTTTGAAACCATGAATTCAAACATAAATAGTTGTATTTTCAAAAACAAGAAAACTTATTTCTAACAAAAGAGATGGATTTCCAGACCAGGAAGAAGAGTATTCCACAAGAAAATTGAATTATATTATGAAATGATTGAATTCATTCCAAATAGGAAAGTTTTTGAAGGAGTAGTTGACAGATTATTTAAAAGTAAATAAAGACGACCCTCTGAAGAAATTATTAAACTTCAAACGAAATTCTGGATTCCTTTCTGCGGAAACTTTATCTTTAACCAAGATGATCAATCCTCCTAAAAAGACGAATCTTCGACTATGTGAATTTTCAACAGGGAGATCAATTTTCTACGAAGCAATTGAATTTTCGAAACCAAATAATAAATTTTCAACAAAAAAGTTAATTCCACTTTCAGTTTCGAACTAAGAACTATCCATTTCCAACCAAAAATGAAGAAGTTGAGTTTACAGTTGGAGAAGATACTTTTGTATTATAAAGAACGAAGTCTCACGGAAATGCTTCAAGTTTACTATGAATGTTCAACTTTTGACCAAGAAGATAATTTTTCAATCGAAGAAGATAAATTTTTGACTCAATCGTTGGACCTTCAACCAAATAGTATGATTTTCATCTGTTAAAGATAAATCCTCTACCAAAAATTAAATGGTACATTTATCAAAATTTTTCGAAAGCAGTGAAAAAAAGAATTTTCCAAAGAGAGTTGAAGAGTTAGATAGGAAAAAGGGTGTGACGTATTTATTAAGATGCTTCCACGATAAAGAAATTTGAAAAAGGAATGAAAACTGAATTCAAATTTATATTCAATTTCAAAAAATCGAAAAAGCATATTTAATGCTCAACTTTGAAAAAACACTCCAAGACGTTTCTTGAGAAATTAGAAAAAATATCGAGTCACATGC
>WSXT02186876.1:0-10085 GCA_011762715.2 Neuroterus valhalla | reverse complement strand
TTCTGCGGAAAGTCTCTCACGTGGCAAGTCTCATCTGCGGCAAGTCTCCTTCGCATCACGTCTCTTCTACGGGAAGTCTCTCCAGTGACAAGGCTCATCAGTGGCAAGTCTTGCCTGTGGCAAGTCTCCCTCACATCATGTCTATTCTGCGGAAAGTCTCTCACGTGGCAAGTCTCATCTGCGGCAAGTCTCCTTCGCATCACGTCTCTTCTACGGGAAGTCTCTCCAGTGACAAGGCTCATCAGTGGCAAGTCTTGCCTGTGACAGGTCTCCTTCACATCATATCTATTTTGCGGGAAGTCTCTCAAGCGGGAAGTCTCATCTGCGGCAAGTCTCCCTCGGATCACGTCTCTTCTGCGGGAAGTCTCACCCGTGGCAAGGCTCATCTGTGACAAGTCTTGCCTGTGGCAAGCCTCCCTCACATCATGTCTATTCTGCGGAAAGTTTCTTATGCTGCAAGTCTCATCTGCGGCAAGTCTCCCTTGCCCCATGTCTCTTCTGAGGAAAGTCTTTCCTTCGGAAATTCTCTCCTGTGGCAAGTCTCATCAGTGTCAAGTCTTACCTGCGGCAAGTCTCCCTTGCCCCATGTCTCTTCTGAGGAAAGTCTTTCCTTCGGAAATTCTCTCCTGTGGCAAGTCTCATCAGTGTCAAGTCTTACCTGCGGCAAGTCTCTCTTGCATCATTCCTCTTCTGCGGAAAGTCTATCATGTGGCCAGTCTCATCTGCGGTAAGTCTCACCTGCAGCAAGTATTCCTTGCAGCATGTTTCTTCTGCGGAATTTCTCACCTGTGACAAGTCTCATATGTTGCGAGTCTTATCTGTGGCGAGTCTTATCTATGGCAAGTATGTCTTGCATCATGTCTCTTCTGCGGAAAGTCTCTCATGTGACAAGTCTCATCTGCGGAAAGTCTCTCCTGCGGCAAGTCTCTTCTGTGGCAAGTCTCTTTTGTAGAATTTCTCTTGGAAAGATTGCCAATATTGTGGCAAGCCTACCATTTCTTATTGTCTCCCTGCAACATCTCTTCTCCGCAAAGGTGACACTTAGAATTTTTCTCTGGGGAGAGATACTGAACTTCTGCCACTTGGGAGGGAGATAGATGCAGCAGGTAGACAATTCAGGAGACTTGTTAAAAAATTGTCAATCTAGCCGGGAGAGATGCCATGAGGAGGACATGCCGCAGGAGAGACATGCTGTCGATGAAATTTGCCACAGGTGAGACTTTCTGCAAGTGAGACTTGACAAATGTGACTTGATGTGGCCCCAAAATAAGAGAGAAGGAATGAGAAATGTGAAAGAACCTCCCATCTTTGTATTTTTAATATTTCCAAACATAACATAGTCACATTCGAAATATTCACCAAAATTGCAGTGATTCTTGAATTCTAGAGATCACGAATGTAAATTATGGACAAACGTGGTCAGCGTTCGGGTAGGTGACCTTTCGGGAATCGTGCTTGTCCGTATTTTTTCTGCGTTGAACTCCTGACGATCTACAGGTTCGACAACAAGAATAAATGTGAACACTTTGTTGCTACTGAATATCTACACCAAAACGCTTTTCTTGGTAACCAGCTGCACTCGAGGATTTTATTTTTCCTCAGTTTTCTACTCTCCTGGCCAATTGTTTGGGCAAATGTGAGCACCACTGTTTTTACTTTGACTATAAATCTGAATACACCCTCGAATTGTTTTCCAGCAACTGTTCAATTGCGCTTGGATGAAGTGCCAGAAATTTAATCGACCAAAAATCATTCAATCAATATTTCCTATTCCTGAACTGTTTGTCCAAACCTTTTGAGATGGAAAAACAATCATGTGAGCTCGTTTTTCATAATAGAGGATTTTTCAGTAAAAAAAAAGTTCTGATAAAATTTACCCATTTTTTACAAGATTCTTGAAGGAAGAATTTCTGAGAGACTTCAGTCAACCGAGGGAAGAGGGAGACATTTCATTACCTTATATTGCACTGCGTCGTTGAACGGCGACGTTGCATTGCATTTGCGCGCGATGTAACTAAGCGAGACCGAGACGTAGACTTGTATGAAGACTATTCCTGTATCTTCTATCAAAGGATATGAAATGCAAATTAATTCAGGATTCTGCGTGCACTGCATTTGCTGAGGTTTCCGAATGCTCAACATCTTTTTCAAATGAAGTTGTATGATTTCTAAATCATTAGGGTAATAAGGTATCATCAAACGTAAATTCCGGTGATTCTAGGTTCCAATTTATGTAATGCTAATCGAGAAGTTTTATTTACTATGAAATATTCCCGTTTTGCAAAATGAACTCGGCAGGAGCATTATCTTTAATGAAATGTCACTACACAATAAACAGATAACCCTTATCTAAGATTTAGTCTTATCTCGCTTTTGTTCCGAAGGCGACGATATTCATAGAGCGGGAAACACAACCGCAGCAAAAAGCTAGAAAAAGTATCATATTGCTTTTGGCAGCCACCCAAGTATACGGATGAAATAGGAAATACTTTTTTGGTGAATTTTTATCAGAAGAACGACCTGTCTGATGTGAATATGAAGAATGTTTTGGGAGTTCTTCAATTGGTTGAGATCCACTCGTTAGAATTCTTATAATTTTTTTTCCAATACCAAATCCAAATTAGGTTACCTTTATCATATTCTATGTTCATATGCGCATAACTCATATCCAGAAAAATGTTTAACCCCAAGGACATTTCGTCGGGTGAGCGCAATATCATGCCTATTCAGTAGCTGAGGCAAGAAGGTGCCACTTTAGGAACGGAGGCAAGAAGGTGTTACTTCAGTAAAATAGTCAAGAAGGCGCCAGTTCAAAAAAAGAAGCAAGAACGTGCCTATTCAGGAATGAATTTTTTTCACTCGATTTTAAGTTGGTAACACTAGTTGTATATGAAAGAAAATTATTTTTAAAAAATCATTTTATCTGTCCCTATTATGTCGCACAAAATTGAATTCCAAGAAAGCTAATAATGGTCCGCTTGTCTCATATTTTATAGTTCTATTTTGATGAAAAGGGTGGAAATTTTCAAACCCCCCCCCCCCCCCCTCACTACGCAGTTCTTTCGACTGAAAAAAAACGTGTTAATAATTCAGGGTGTCGACTTGACCAGGAA
Organism: Neuroterus valhalla; assembly: GCA_011762715.2. Classification (NCBI taxonomy): domain Eukaryota; kingdom Metazoa; phylum Arthropoda; class Insecta; order Hymenoptera; family Cynipidae; genus Neuroterus; species Neuroterus valhalla. Next base: position 6,972 of record WSXT02186876.1, on the reverse strand, counting down.
ACCGGGAATTTTATTGGACGGGAAATGACCTGGAGTTCAATTAAAAAACCGGGAATTTATTCGACTCAACCTAGACTATTAAAAATTCTACCAAAAAAATACGAAAAAAGACAGCTTTCTTTTTATGAATCAAGAATATCAAAATATCAAGAATCTCAAAATATTTAAATATATCCATACGTCATGAGAGAAAGAAGTTTTCTTTCCATTATAAGAAAAAAGTTTTGCAAATTTGTTGCTCTGTGAAATTTTTTTAGCTGACTCAAATTTGATAATCGAATTAATGATAGGAAATTTCAGAAAATAAGTGTAGTTTTTCTTTTAAGACAGGGAAGCTCAGAGAAGACGTAAAATTTCATTTGGAACAGGGAATTGTTTACTTTATAATAATAATAATAATAATAATAATAATAATAATAATAATAATAACAATAAATCTTTATTAAGTTTCCAACCAAGAAACGGAATGGAACGGGAACTTTCTAAACTAATTATAATTCGCATTCAGAAGGGAGAAATTTTTAAAAATCATTCCTTCAATTCAAAATTTTCACAATTCTAAAGTCCCCTCTCCCTAATTTCAAATGAAGAAAGTACTTCAAGCGATCTTCAGAGTCGAAGTAGTATTCTGAAGAAGAAATATTTCTGAAATATGACAGAAAGCTTCTTTACATTGTCTATTGCGAAGTCATCCTGTTTCAGTTAAAAAATCAACTATTTGTTTGAAATTTGAACTTGTTTGTTGTAAATCAAATTTTCTTGGTAAAGTTGCATTATTTCGATTCAAAATTCACCTCTGGTTGAAGTCGCAACTACTTTGTTAAAAATCAATCCATCTTTTCTTTGGTGGAAATTCAAGTATTTAGTAAAACATTGATGTTTGATGCTGAAAATGAAACTATTCCTTTGAGAATTTATGTACTTCGTGTAAAGTTTGCCTTTTTCGTAGAAAATTAATATTTATGGTTAGAAAGTCATCTTTTTGATTGAAAATCATCTATTTATTCGAAGATTCCTTCTTCTATTTGGCAATTCATCAGTTTTGGTCCAAAAACAATTACATCAACTGAAAATTTAACTGTTTCATTTCCATGGAAAGTTAATTTTTCTTAGTTCATTATTCGACGTTTCGGTGAAAATTTCCCTTTTTGAATTGAACATCTCATTATTTCGTTGAAACTTAACATATTTTGTTGGAAAATCGATTTTTTGTAGAAAATTATCGTTTTCTTCGGAAGTTAATATTCTCCTCCAAAAATTCTTCTTTACGATTAGCAATTCAAGTTACGCAGTCAAACAATTTTCATTTTAGTCGAACATTCATCTTGTTAAAAACTCTTATGTTGGGTTTAAAATTAATTTTTCAAGACAAAAATGTCAATTTTCCATTCTTGTTTGAAAATTTCTATTTTTAATGTTCATATTGCAACCATTCTGTTGAGAAATTGTATTTTTTGGTTGAAAATTAATTTTCTTTTCCAATATTGAACTATTCTAGTTAAATGTTCCTCATTCCAGTTGAAAATTCGTCGTTCTGTTTCTCGTTTAAAATTCAACTACTTCAGTTAAACATTTACAATCTCATTTGATTCTTCATCATTTTTTGTGAAAATGTAATCATTTGTTTAGAAAGTTAGTTCTTCTGGTTGAAAGTTAGTTTTTTGTGTTATGAATAATTTTCTTGAGCGGAAGATTAACCTTATTCCAATTGAAAATTTCATAGTTTCAGTTAAAAATCTATTTTTTAGTTGAATATCCATTTTTCACAAATTAAAATTTGAGTAATACAATTTTCGTTGACGATTTATCTTTTCAGTAAAAGTTAATTTATCTGTTTGAAAACTCAACCGCTTCGGTTAAAGATTCTTTTTTTGAGTATAAAGCACTTAAGTTGTTTTAAAATGGATTTGTGAACTAAAAATGTTACTGTTCCATTTTTGGTTGAAAATAATTATTTTTTTACTTTGAAATGCGACTATTTTGTTGAAATTTTATATTTTTTCTTAGAAAATGATTCTTTTTGGGAATTAATCTTTCTTGCTGAATATTCACCTTTATGGTTGGAAATAGAAGCACTCCAGTTGAATATTTATCTTTTTAGTTGAAAATTCATCTTCTTGTTTTGGAATTTAAGTGTTCTGGTTGAAGATTCATGTAATTCGGAAATTCATCACATTGGTTGAAAAATGAACTATTTTTTTGGAAATCTGTTTTTTTTTTTTTTGTTATAGTAAATTGATTTTTTAATTGAAAGTTTCACTGTTCCAATTTTTGTAAAAAATGATATTTCTAGTTGAAAATTAGAGTATTCTTTTTAGAATTGATTTATTTTGCAATGTTTGATCTGTTGTGTTGAAGATTGTTTGGATTTGAATAAAAATAAATGTAAGCATTTTGTGCCAAATATAAATATGTTACTTTTAGTTGACGGGGAAAATTGAAAAACTTGACCGTGAAAAACCGGAAAATGACCGGGGATTTCTAATCGTCCACTGAATCACCACCCTGTAATTTCTACATTACAAGTTTTATTAAACGCAATCGCAAAGTGACGAAAATTGAAGTTGTTTTTCTTTTTTCTACAAACTGACATAACGAATTAAAGTTAATTTATTATTAAATTATTTAATGAAGTTTTAATAAAGGCTGCGCAGATCTGAATGAAACGGCCCTTCCGTGGATGACCGTAGTATTTCTTACACCCCCCCCCCCTACCCCACAACATCGGCTACGTACTTTATGGGCGACCCCCAACCTGAGTGAATATACAATCAATCCAAATGAGCAGATCTAATTTATGTATAACTACGATGGAATTATAAAAATGTTAGTCATCAATTTCGCAGCACTGTCAGTGTAACACCAACTGAAATTTGAGTAAAAAAAAATCATTTCTGAATAGGGGCGTTCTTGCCTTTTTTTTTTGAACTGGCACCTTCTTGACTATTTTGCTGAAGCGGCACCTTCTTGCCTCCGTTCCTGAACTGGCACCTTTTTGCCACATTTTTTGAAGCGGCACCTTTTTGTCCCAGCTACTGAATAGTGATGATATTGCGCTCATCCGACTATTTGCACACTGAGTCAGCAATATGTTATCCGCAGCTTTCTCCTCCCCTGGAAAAACCTTAAGGCAAAGAAGTCGGATGCACCCGCAGGTTATCTCAGGACGCTATACCGGTTTACACAGGGATTTCACGTCCTCAGCAAGGTAAAATTTTTGACAAGATCTTCAGTAGAAGTCTTGTCGCGTCGTCTTGCGGCGTTAATAATTTTCTTGAAAAGAGTGTGGAAATTCGGTGGGATGAGTAGCTCCGATTGGAGGATTATGCACAAACTAAGTTTTTGATGATCTTGAGTTGTGGGTTTCATATGGCATTTCGGTTTTTCGCAGATGCTGTATTGCTCAAACCAATCACAGATACGAAAATAATCCACCTTGTCTGCAAATTGACTAATCCAGATGCTTAAATAATTCTATCCATCCAATCGCAGATACACAAGTAAATTTCCCCATCTCAAATTTACTTTCGCATTTTTTATTGTACTTCTCTGAATATTACATCACAGTATGCTGCATGTTGTCATTTTTGAAATGGGCTGCAAGCTACCAAAGCCGCCATTTTCCACATTCGTTTCGAGAAAAATAGTATACGCAACTTCAAGTTTCCCTAAGAGACGAGTTTCCGACAATAGAATTTATTTTCCAGGATAAAAAGTCAAATGTTTCAGGAAAGAGTTGACTTTCTGGCTTCGGAATTGAACTTTCCTGTTGGAAATCAGTTGTTTCACATAAAAAGTTTATTTGGTATAACATAAAACTAATCGGCTTCGATTAGAAGTTCAAACATTTTCTTTTCAAATTGGTCTTTCCAGGTCCATAATTCTTGGCAAGTGTTCTAAAGGATTAGGTTTTCTTGGCTTTCAGAAGCAGCTGTATCTGGTTGAGACTTTTCTTTTCCCTCAAGGAACCAACTATTCGGTTGCAAATACAACTGCTTAGTTGAATATTTTTTTCTCATGCATAAATGTTCATCAGCTTCGGTTGGGAATAACTTCTTTTCTGTTTTGAAATTTCAAACAGTTGTTTCAAAATTCATTTTTCTGAAGTGAAAATTGAACTTTTCTGTTAAAAATTGATTCAATTATTGGAAAAAAATGCATCATTTCTGATTGAAAATTATCTTTTTCCTTCTAAATTTATCTTTTCAAGTGAAAGATTTACCTTTTTTATTAAAAGAGTCATCTTCTTTGATGAAAAATCCATCTCTATTATTTGAAAATTACCCTTTCTGTTCAAAATTTATCGGTTTGAGTTTTAGCAGCAGCAATTTTAAATGCTAAAAAATCATGATTTTTTATAATTCGTTTGGAATCAAAACAGTTTACGATGTATAAGAATTTATTATTCGTCATACAGCTTTTGTAGAATAATTGCAACCGTAGGTTTTGATTTGGAGAACACTTCCCATCAACTGGAAAATATTTACCAAAAAAAAAAATGTCATATAATCAAGTAAACCGTGATTTTCCTTCGGAATATTTGCTTATGCTGTCTTTTTTCAGGGGCTTTGAAATCTCGGTGAGTTCCAAACCACCAAAAGCAACAACTTTTCATGAAAAATAACGAAAAATCACTATCTTCCGTTTTTTATTTATTTTATTAACGATGCACGAACTTATATTCTAATTTTTTCATCCGCAAATTTTTATTGAGAGATTCGAGTATCAACCTGTAACTTTTTGACTCTCTCCGGATTCAAAAATGGGATAGAATGTTTCCGCTTGGTCTAACTGGCCATGGGTGTATCACACAGTCACACAATGTTGATTATATGTTTTTTGGGTCGCTTCAACCGAACTCAAAGTTCATTTTACTCAATTACGTCAGATTTTCAACATAACCTCAAAAAGTCTTCAGAGACATCTTAAAATGAGGGTAATGCTGATGGCCAGGATGCTGGACCATGTAAATAATATGTTTTTTGGGTCACTGAAAACGAATCCGAAGTTCATTTCACCCCATCACGTCAGCTTTTCTACATCACATAAAAAATTCTTCACAGACACCCAAGGATGAGAAATAACTCTGAATTAGCTGGTCAGACCATTTTTGTGATGTTTTTCGGATCGTTCAAACCGACAGAAACCTGAAGCTGTAAGATAAAATAGTCTTTGGATTTGATTTAACGATCCAAAAATCATTTCAAAATAAATTTCGGATACGGTTTCAGCGACTCAAAAAATATTTCATATACATGGTCCGACACTCAGGCCACCCACATTTGGACCTGCATTAATTTTTATTTCAGGGTGTCTTCGAAGACTTTCGAGGCTATGTCGGAAACTTGACGTGATGAGGATAAATGAACTTCGGATTCGGTTTCAGCGACCCAAAAAACATGTAATCGAATTTCAGCGACTTATTTTTTCTTAATATGTAGATATTCCAATCAAGGAAGGATTTGGAGAAAATGAACAGTACATTTTCAAACAAATTATTTTCAAGATTTGAAGGTTTCCCAACTGACAAATAGAGTAACGAGTGTATTGGACACTTTTTTCCGGTTTCAGCGACCCAAAAAACATACAAACAAATTTCAGCGACCTTTTTTCTGGAGAAGTAGGCATTCTTACACCAATCAAGGAAGGATTCGGAGAAAATAAACAGTAAATTTTGGAACAAATTTTTTTTTGAGATTTGAAAGTTCTCCAACTGATCAATATAGTAACGAGTCTATTGGACACTTTCCGGTTTCAGCGACCCAGAAAGCATATAATTGAATTTCAGCGACCTATTTTTTTCAAATAAGTGGGTCTTCTTTTACCAATCAGGAAAGGATTTTGATAAAATGAAAAGTACATTTTCGAACAAATTATTTTTAAGATTTGAAGGTTCTCCAACTGACCATTAGAGTAACGAGTCTATCAAACATTTTTTTCGGATCCAGCGACCCAAAAAACATTAAAACAAATTTTAGCGATCTTTTTTCTGAAGAAGTAGGTATTTTTACACCAATCAAGGAAAGATTTGAGAAAATGAACAGTACATTTTCGAACAAATTATTTTTGAGATTTGGAAGTTCTCCAACTGCCCAATAGAGTAACGAGTCTATTGGATATTTTTTTCTGGTTCCAGCGACCCAAAAAACATAATGGAATCTAGGCGATGTATTTTTTTCTCTTTCTTTGAAGAAGTAAGTATTCCTACACCAATCAAGAAAGGATTTGGAGAAAATGAACTGTACATTTTAGAACAAATTATGTGTAAGATTGGAAGGTTTCCCAACTGACCAATAGAGTAACGAGTCTATCTGACATTTTTTCCGGTTGCAGCGCCTCAAAAACATAAATTCGAATTTCCGCGACTTTTTTCTTTTTTTAGGGAGTAGGTACTCCTACACTCATCAACATAGGATTTGGAAAAAATGAACAATACATTTCCTACTAAATTATTTCTTAGATTTGAAGGTTCTCCAACTGACCAATAGAGTAACGAGTCTATTCGACATTTTTTCCAGTTTCAGCGACCCAGGAAACATAGAATCCAATTTCAGCGACCTTTTTTTCTGAAGAAGTAGGTTTTCTTACGCAAATTGAGCAAGGATTTGGAGAATATGAAAAGTACATTCTTGAACAAATTATTTTTAAGATTTTAAGGTCCTCCAACTGACCATTAGAGTATCAAGCCTATTGGACTTCTTTTCGGTTTCAGCGACCCAAAAAACATATAAACAAATTCTAGCGACCTTTTTTCTGAAGAACTAGGTATTCTTACACCATTCAAGGACGAATTTAGAGAAAATAAACAGTACATTTCCGAACAGAGTATTTCGTAGATTTGAAGGTTCTCCAACTGACCAATATAGGAACGAGTCTATTGGACATTTTTTCCGAATTCAGCGACCCAGAAAACATATAATGGAATTTCAGCGACTTATTTTTTTCTACAGAAGTAGATATTCTTTCACCAAT
>WSXT02186865.1:0-20372 GCA_011762715.2 Neuroterus valhalla | reverse complement strand
GACCTTCGACTCGTTCGGTAAACATCGCACTCGACAAAAAACGCATCTGTCTATCCCTAGGTGCATAATATACTATTTCCAACAAAATATGTGAAGTTTCAACAGAATGATAGAATTTTCAATTCAAAAAGACAAACTTTCATCGAATTGTCGAATTTTGAACTAGAAAAGATCAATTCCCGACTAAAAATCAAACATATAAATTTTCTGTTGAAGAAATGAATTTCCAACCTAACTGAGGAATTTTCAGATGTAATGATAAATCTTCAACGGGAATAGATGTATTTTAGTCAAAAAGATGAATTTTTAACCATAAAGATTTATTTCCTACAAAAAAAGGAAAATTTTCCACGAAGAACATAAATTCTCAAAAGAAATGGTTTAATTTTCAAATTCGAAAATCAAAGTTCAACTAAGTACTTGAACCAAAAAAGATGAATTTATTTTAAACAGAGTAGATACAATTTCAACCAGAGGTGATTTATCGAAATAATGTAACTTCAACATAAAATTCAACTATCAACAAACAAGTTTAAATTTTTAAAAAGTAGTTGATTTTTAACTAAAAAATGATGAGTTCGCAATGAACAATGTAAACAAGTTTTCTATCATAAACATTTCTTCTTTGGAGTGCTACGTCTACTCTGAAGACTGCTTGAAGTACTTTCTTCATTTAAAATTAAGAAGAGGGGACTTTGGAATTGTGACGAATTTTGAATTGGAGGAACGATTTTTTAAAATTATTCTTTCCAAGCCCGAATTATAATTAGTTTAAAAAGTTCCTATTCCATGTAAAAAAATTCCCTGTTTCAAGTGAAATTATACTTCCGCAAGTCAGATAAATGAGGAAAAGCAAATAAAACGTGATAAATACATTTTTTTGAAAAATTAGGATAACAATTCTTCCCGTATGTTTGGTCAATCATCAACTTGATTATCAAATTCGAGTCAGCTAGGAAAATTTCACAGATCAGCAAATTTCGCAAAACATTTGTCTTATAATGGAAAAAAATAAAAGTTCTTCTCTCATGAAATACAGATATATTCAAAGATTAAGAGGATAAGATTAGAGGAACGTTACATTCTTAAAATCAAATAATAAGATATCTTTTTGATTCATAAAAGGAAAGCGGTCACTTCTCGTATTTTTTCGGTAGAATTTTGAAAAGTCTAGGTTGAGTCGAGTAAATTCCCGGTTATTAAATTAAATTCCCGGTTTTTCCCGGTCAATAAAATTCCTGGTCATTTTCCGGTCTTTCCCGGTGTCCCGGTCGAGTCGCCACCCTGATGACGTAATAAAAATTTGACCTTGTACTATGTAATTTTTCCAGCCTGCTTCTCTTCCAAGGAAATAATTTTTTGGGTTGAAACTTTGGGAAATTGAAGTATATCCATCAGCCGACCGCTGTCTGGTCCCTTTTGCGTTTCTATTTTTCACTGATAACCTATTTTTTTTCAAGTGAACCGTCCGTCGTCTGCTCTGACATTGCTTTGTTAGAATTATAAAATTGAACAAAAACATATTATCCGTGAGAAATACATAAACAAAGGGGCCAGACAGTGGTCGGCTGATATATTTCCTTTGATCTCCCGAAGTTCAAACACAAAAAATTATTTACTTTGAAAATGAGTAGGCGAAAAAAAGTACATTACAAGTTCAAATTTTGACATCGTCATCAGTTGGTGAATACGACGCTGGATTCAAGTGATATTCAAGCTTAGAAAACTGTTGGGATCGAGATTTTCACCGTTTTCAAAAAAAGTGTGCATTTATTCAATTCGAAGAATATATTTTTCGCTTATTTTGAAGAAATGCTAGATTGAATAAAAAAATATTCAATTTCTTACTCATATTACTATCCGCTGAAAAAATCTGTCCACACAAAAAATTAGCCGTAGTTGCTGAACCTATAGGATTTTTTGAAGATCAAAAACCAAACCTTTTGAATTGAACAGTTTAAATGAAAATTAGGATTAAGAAGTTTGAAATTGGAAGAAAGGTCGATTTGTCTTCAGTGGGATTTCCAGTAGAGAGCAACCTGGGTTCCTCATAGGTTTTGACCTGCTGAAAGATTTCTTACCTTGATAAGGGTGTTGGGTGAACACCGAAACGTTGGTGGATATTTCGAATATTTCTGTTTTGTGTTCTTTGAAAAAAAAGACGAAAGATAGAAACAAGTGAAAGAAGTGGATTTAGAGACTGCTCTCTCTCTCTTATCTTTCCTCTTTTTTTCTTTACGTTTTTTATTATTATACTGGTTTCATTTTTAATTTCAATGGGTATATTCGAAAGTGTTTGTCCAAATTTGGACTTCGGAAACTTGTTTTTTCATTTGATTTCCAGGACTTGTAGATATTAACTTTAACAGTTGAATCACTTTCATAATACCGAAAATCTATCAAATTAATTATTTAACCGATATGTTCAATTGAGAATTTGATTCTCCAATAAAAATAAAGCGAACTCTCAAAGTCCGAAAATCTTCTTCATTTTCCTCGTACCTGTTATTTATTTATCAGATATCTGATCGCAGTAATGTTAAAACGATTATAGTACATAAGCTATTACGATTTTGAATAAAGGTAAAAAATTTAGGTATCTATTCATTCATTTTGATTTAGAATATGTTTTAATACAATAATGTTAGACATTTACACTTTATAAAATGTACTTTTTCTCAACATCCAAAAAAGAATGAATTATTGTAGAATCATGATAGAACTACAACGCGTATGATATTACGCATAAATATCCGAATTTACTCACACTCAAGAAATGTTCTCCCACTAAAAACTGATTCCAATGTCATCCTCCATTCTACTTTCATTCTGGACTCTGGTCACCACCGGCGTGCGATCATTGTCCAAAGTAAAATATATTACGAAAATATACTATAAAACAATATTTTATTTGTGAGAAAATTGATTAGGTTTCACTAGTGAAAATGGATTTCAAAATGTCAACGTTTTTAGCTCTGGGATTTTTTCTTCTCCTGTACTTACAAGCACCGGTTTTTGCTAAGGATAATAAATGTGAGTTTTTATATCAGGCATAATTAAGACTCAAATTTTGCGAGACTATCTAACCTCCAACATCTTGTACTGTAGAGAAAAATCTTTCAAGTATGAAAATCAGTTTTTAATTTAAAAATTTTACATTTCGAAGATTACTTAATTGTATACTTAGACGAGGGAATATTCAGTGATCTATACGAGGTCTGATTTTTCTATAAGAGTGGTTTCTTTACGTACTCATTGTTAGAAATTACAAAAATAGAATAGAAATACAATGGGCCTATGAAATAAGATATAGGTTCCGGATATGGGCTACAATAACCTTGATGTTATATCAAGAGATTCAGAATTGTATTAGAACCTAATTCCAAATCCTATTTAACGTCAAGCATTCAAGTTGAGACAATAATAAAAAAAGAGAGAAGGAAGGAACTGCCTACACGGTGTTGAGGGAATTGCTCGACTCTACAGCGTTACATTGTCTCTCGTTTTTACTCCCTCATCGTTAATCAACGGAACATTATAATTATAACAATATCTTGTATCAAGGTCCCCGTGTATAATGATACAGTATCATGCTCTTATATTCTAATCACCGCTCAGCTAATATTCTCTAACTAATAATAAAAAAATGTTTATTTTTCGTCAGTGAGATTTTGTACAGTTGATAGCAGAAAAACTCACAAAGCTGTCAACACTGAATGCCAACATCTACTTGAATCAGAGAACAAAGAAGTGGAATGTGTGGTAACATCTGATAGGTATAAGCACTCTTTTAAATACTTTAAATAAAATTAGGAGAAAGTTTATTTTTATTCCCCACTGAAGAAATTAAACAATGTCGTAAATTCTGATATGAAATAATTCTTCAACTAGAGATTATATTTAGATTTATGAAAATTCATTAGAAGAAGCCTTGTAACGATGAAAATTTTCGAACTTCATTTTTTGACTCATAAAAGGATATAAAGTTTTTAAAAATGGCTGCATGTGTGCGTGTGCAAACAATACTCTTCATATGATTACTTTGAACTTTGCTTATGAAATTTAGAGGGTTCTCACTTTTAAAGAATTGCCATATATTTATCGTATACGTAGATTTTAATTAAATATATCTCTTTCTAACAAAAAAAAAAAAAAAGATTCAGGTTTATGGATTAAATGTTGCGAGAATGATAAAAAATGAATTAAGAAAATTCTAAATTTGAAGAATTTCTATCACAGTATTGGCAGTGATACAAGGCCCTGCATCTCAATTGTTTTAAACAACAGATGGTAATCAGTTATTATAATTTGTTAGAAATTTAATTGCTGTCTCTATTATTCCAAAGTTTTTCTTAAAGATTTTCCAAAGGGGTCTATTCTTCGTTTCTATGTAAGATTTTGTTTAAATAATAGGAATATTATTGTTATTATTATTTTTACAAGATGGAATAATTAATTGGCCCAGAAACGCTCTATAACCAAATGAAGTTATGACATGTTCAGATTTATACATTTTCCGAACGTTTGTGAGGAAAAGTTTTTCTAAATTTTGGGAAGATAGCAATATTATTCATACCGAATTCATCCCTTATAATGAGAGAAATCGATTGATTTATTCATGAGGGCTATATGACCAAATGAAATTATGATACAGACAGATCTTTTATCTTGCTCAAAGTGTATGAAGGAAAAACTTTAAATTTTTGAAATGTACCAATATTTTGAGTAACAAATCCATTTCTTCCAATGAAATGGATCAATTGAACCTTCTATGATCTTTGAACAATGAAAAATAATTAATGCGCAAAAATAAATAATGAATAAATGAAGTAAACAATAGGCTCCCTACTCGATAATTTCACAAAATAATTACTTATCTGGGAACTACAGGTAACATAAAAACCCTTGTAAAATTTTGGAAATTATTAAAAATATTGGAATCAAAAGTTGAGAATCGATGATCTTTGCTAACGAAGAAAAAAACAACTCGAGGAATATAAATTTAAAGTACCAATAAACATTTTAGAAATGAATGAGCCTACTGAATGAATTCAACTACAAACTTTATGAAAATTGAAGAAGCCAAGAATATAGGTATCAAATTTGGACAACAAATTCCTAAATGAAAAAGAGACGAATTTCAACAATTTCCAAGAAGAATTCAAATTTCGATGCATTCTGAATTTAGTTTCTCGAATTTTAATTTATTGGAATACCATTTTCAGACATCGCGTTTTTATTAAAAAACAAAGTTTATTATAAATACAAGCCAGTTCTCTATAAGGAAGTACGGTGTTCATGAAAATTAGCACAGATGAAAGATAGACCATACAACTAATGAACGCACCCAAATTACTTTGCAGCGATTTTTAATAAAAAATCGTCTACTTATCACATCTGTAACAATCAAAATCATTCCCATTTATGGAAGTACATCAAATTTTGTGAATGTCTTACTCTAATTGAAATAAAAAATTCTTTCAATTCGACAGGGTTTCGTGCCTGAATCTTTTATTGAATGGAAAAGTAGATTTCATGACTGCTGTACCTGAAGATCTTCTTATCATTGGTTTGACCACGAAGTACAATAGTGATATTTTAGTCACACAGGAGTTGAGAATCTTTGAAGATGGTAAAAGACGATCAAGTTTTCAAAATACAGGCCGAATGCAAACCTAAGCACATCGCAAGCAAGTGCCTAAAAATTGACAAAAATTTAATCTTATTTCTCATTTTAGACGCTGCAAGTTCAGAGATGGTTATTATAGTTCATAAAAGTGTGAAGAGCCTGAGGGATACTAAAAGAATATCACTTTGTTTATCTGGGCTGGAATTTGATGGCGCTGGAGTTGATGATCTAAGAGTTAGTATGCTATGTATTTTATGTTTTATTATTCAGGCAGACACAAGCGCAGGCCTCACTGCTCTGACAGCATGAAGAAGAAAAACCATAATTAAGTTATAGCAATTAAAATTCAAAGAATTTGTGGCATCCGATAAAGATAATGAAAATAGGGACCAAACTTTGAATGTCGGATAATGAAGAACTGACAATGGAATTCTAGACAGTTCTGGATCATATTTAACTGGGACAGATTTCAAGAAACAATTGTACATTACTCTATTTAAAAAGATTCTGAATCATCCTAAAATCTTCCAGGATACTTCAGAAAGTTTAGAAACCTACTCAAATTGAAAGAAAATACATATCCAATTCCAGAAGGTAATATTCCAAAACATTTCCGAATTAACGGAGAATTCAGAAAGTATAAGGATTCCAAACAAAACCCCAGAACGAGTAGATGGTGGCCAAGAGAATCAGGAAGTGTTGTTTACTGGTCAGTAAATATTATCAGTAATCACTTCGAGTATTTGATACTTTCTGATTATTTATCGTATTATTTTTATCGCCACCTCTTTGATATTTTAACCCTGTTCTTGATTTAAGAATCCAAAAACGCTATAACATTCTAGATACAACATTCTGGAACATATCAGAATAATCTATGGATATTCCTAACATTTGAGAATCCCATGATGATCCAGAAAATCAGTAAAAATTCTAGAATATTCCTGAAAATCTAAGAGCATTCTAGGACACCTTACACTCTAAATTTGAATCAGTCGCAAATTGACGGATTGAATTAATCAAGCATACTTTGACTGGTGAATACAGTCATTTCTACTGACAAATTAATCGTTTTGACTGAAAAATGAACCGTTTTGACTGAATAATGAGTCATTTTGAGTGACTGAATCAATAAGTCACTTTGAATGACTGATTCTCAGTCAAAATAAGTAACTGATTTATCAGTCATTTTCTAAACTACAGATAAATCAGCAATTTTATCTGAGAACGAGGAAAAAATATATAGCGTTGTTCACTATATTATGAAAATTATCATTGAAATTTTTTTTTCAGATACCACCTGAATAATCCTTTAACAAATGATACCAATGAATATTAGTGTTCAATTATTATAGATAATTATTTGTATTATCTTTTCAAATAAAAATATCATTATATGACAGTAATGATGGTAGTAATAGTGCTCATAATATATAACAGGACTTTTATTTAGTTTTGTTATTATTGTTTCATGTTTGTAGTAAATGTCGTACATAATTATAATATTACAATATTATAATTTTTCCCAATCATAATATGTATATGATTATATCGATTGAATTGTTCAAAATGACTGACTTTTTTAGTGAAATTACTGTTTGAATCATTCGGGACGACTGGTTGAATCAGCCATAATGACTGATTGAATCATTGCGAAGGTCTGGTTGAATCAGTAAAAACGACGGATTGAATCAATCAAAGTTACTGATTGAATCAGCGATCCAAAATTACTGATTCGATAAGTCACTTTTGACTGATTTGTCAGTTGTCGAATCCGCACTGTTTGAGTCAGTAAAAAATGACTGCCAATCGGTCACTTTTGACTGATTAGAATTTAGAGTGCAGGATAAGGATTATATTATAAATCCTAATGAAGTGGATATTATGTAAGTGATGTTTTTTTCTCTAACGAATTGTTCAAGTTTGAAAGAACACTGGTAAACATGTATTTGTTAGACAAATTTCTAGAGTTCTCCATGGAGGGTCCATAATATGATGGATAGGAGTAGAGAGCAGACTGTGAGGCCTGCAGGTGTAATCTTCGATAATAAACTTGGATCTACATTATAAATAATTTCTTTCGCTTTGGACACAGTACTTTGAGAAACAATTCGTTGTCTCAGAATGCGATCCAAAGAAAACTTTATTGGAAAACAGAATATCAGCCTTGTCTAACTACTTTGGGAGTGCTTGTATTGGTGGTCCTTGGACGGCTGACAAATATTTCAACGCGGAATTAAGTAAGCCGAACTTTTCATAGTAAGCTGGATGGAACTTTTGGTTTTTATTATGAGAGCTCTTTCAATTAAATAGAGAGGAAATATCACAATTTATGCCATAATTGCCGAAATCCTTATAACTGCTCAAGTGGAGATATTTATGCTGGACCAGAGGGTTCCTTATTATGCTTGACTGAGGGTAAAGGTGATATTGCGTGGGCAAGAGCTACGGATGTTTTCCACCACTTCGAGGTACATTTTCTGCCTTCTTTAACTGACTGAGAAAAGAGCTATGTAACGGTTTTGAAAGTAATAATTTTCATAAAAGAATAATAATATATGGCAATAGCTTTTAGTACAGTCAGTCCGTCACAAAAAAGGCTGTTTTCGGAAAAAAATACCATAAAACTTTTTTTGTGGGAATTGCTAGAAGAGCATTCAAAAAGCTTTACCTGAAAAATGCGGGATCGTTCAATGGCGAGTTTCTGAGAAAACTCAAATAAGTTTTTGATGACAGGTTTGTCACGCTATAACTCGTGGATGGTAAATTGGCCAAGAAAAGTTTTTGTATAAATTTTGTAGTTTTTTTTAGACAAACAACTTTCTCATTGACAGTTTTGCGATAAGAAATTTTTTTCTGTGCCAAAAAGCGAGAAAACCTTTTTTTGGTACTTTAGGACCATCTATTAATTGCACTTTTCATCGCAGCATATCAACCCAATAAAAAAAGTTGTAGAAAATATTGCCCCCAACATTTTATGTTCTTACAAATTTTTCCAAAAACCTGCCGTTTCCGAGATGTATCAAATTCAACAACTTTTTGAGATTTCTCAAAAACCGCACCTGAACAATCCCGCATTTTTCAGGCTAAGCTTTTTGAATGCTCTTCTAGCGATTTCCGCAAAAAAATGTTTTATGGTACTTTTTTCGACAAAATTTGACAGATTGACTGTACTATTTAAAGAAGAACTTACATTTCGAGAACAATGGAATATTTTCCTTTCTGACATTTCAGATATTGAATGTCGACAAAGGAGAGTACAAATTTCTCTGTCCAGATAGTAGAGTCAGAACATTGTACGATGCCCCATGTGTTTGGCTATCGAAACCTTGGCTAACTATCATTTCCAGAAAGTAAATTACTTTTCCAGTAATATTTAAGATATTATTTCCTAAAAGAAGAAAAATAAATTTTCACAATAATCATGTTGTCAATGAAAAAATCTGAAAGTTCGTTAAATAATCCAGAAACGCTGCTGTGCGTGTTTCCAAGTTTGTGGATGATCAAAATAAGGAAGTGGGAGACTTTCCACGCCTTTTTGAAGAAGATTTGTATAGAGTGCCAGTCTTAGTTGACCCATTCAAGACTCCAGAAGATTATTTGGAAATGTGTAATATATTGAGTTTTCTAAACTTTTATTCAATTTGTGTGTTAAACTTGAGGAATTAAAATAAGTCCATTTTCTTCCATAGTTACTGAATATTATGCTCTGAAAGATCATATACAATGCAAGCCTGACCGCAAGATTAAATGGTGTGTCGCAACAAGTTTAGAGCATAAAAAATGCAAATGGCTTTCATATGCTGCTCAAAGTCGCGGGGTGGAGCCATCGATCGAATGTGTACAAGAAATCAGTTTGACAGACTGTATTATCTCAGTGGGGAATTGGCATAGTGATATTTTTGTGATACAAACACTAAATCATACTAAAGCTATAACGTAAGAATTTATAGAAATAGCAATCAAAGTTGTGAATAAATACCGTAAGATGGGACTAGGTGGGCAAAAAACAGGAGAAGCGTATTTGATGATACTCATCTATTGCTTTCTTCGAATCAAAAGCAGTTGGACGGCTTTACCCCACATATCCGTCTTAGCTCCATGTTGCGGTATTCCCTATTGTCAAAGAAAACATCCACCGCGGGCAAAGAGGCGCTGCTGTATCAAAACAAACATGGCTACCTATGGGATTTGGCATGCATGATTAGCATTAGTCTGAACAAGTTTATTCAAGTAAAGTATAATTTGAATGTGATAAAAATGTTACTACTCTCTCTAAGAACATTGTGTGAGTATGCTGTTGCAACGCCGTCTTCCAGAAACATGATCGAAGGTGAAAGAGCTATAATTCGTGATAATAATAACAACAGTGAGATCAATAAACAAGTGTCTGTTACTGCATGGACTGCACTTGCAAAGCTGTCACGAGACATAGATTTTATTTAATGATCATGATAATAATTCTATTTAATAATCACGTAATAACTGTATAAAAAAAACAAACCAAGAAATACATAATCATCAAGGCTGAAATTCAGGGAGCAAACTAGTATTTGTTGATCAGTATCTTGAATCTAGAGTCGTTTTAACCTTTCGAAACGTTTATCAACAACAATGCTGTCTCCAACAAGATTTTCCATTGTAACAGTACTAATGCCAAATTTTGGTATTTTATGGAAACTCAAATTAGTATTGATATTTTTTTTAGAGTCACAATTGAGAACACAGAACACATTGCCTTTGCGAGTATCGTTTCCCTTTCTATGATTTCAGGAGAATTACATTTTTAAGATTTTATATTAACTTAATAAACTTCTTATTAATAATTATAATCTTAATAATAAACTTCTTTATAAACTTCTAACTGATTAATCTGACACAAAATTAATTATCATCGCGTTATTTGAGTGCAACACGCATGTAAACAATGCTACGTGTATCCCATAGGCAGCCATGTTGGTTAGTTCGCTAGATGGCCATCAGGTCTCGCATTGCAACTTTAAATTACCGAAATCCTGATTTCTAGATCCCTTCTTTGAAAATATCTCTTCTTTTAGGAAAGGTCTCAAACCGATTGTTCATATGATGTCGAATGTGTCCAATCATGACAATGAAGTGGTAGCACTGGTTAGAAACTTTGCTAATTTTAAATCGTTAGAGGAAACAAAATATCGTAACGCTTGTTTTTCAGGATATAGAGACGTTGGTAAGAATGAGAACCTAATCGTTCAAGGCTATCCTTTTCACACAAATATGTAACATTTTTTCATTTATTAGCATGGAATGCCTTCATTTACATAATGAGGAATCTGACTGACGACAACAACTGGTACTGCAATGACGCAAAAATGGTTTCTATTTTTTTCAATGAAAGCTGTGTGGCTGATCTAAATTCAAAAAATCACACTTTCCCCACAAACCTCTACACAATATGTCATACAAGTATGAAACTTTCTTACCTAATTTTTTAATTATACAAAACATTTATTGTTTTAATCTCACAATTTTTACAGCTATTCTAAATTGACTTTGATTTTCTTCGTGGATTTTTTTTAGCATAAAACTGAAATATACTCTAATATTTTCCACAGCGGAACGCAAGACTCAAGAATTGACAACACTGGACTGTTTGGCTCACATGGGCGATGTGGCCTTTGTTAAATTGGATATAAATACCAGATCATTCAAAGGTACCCCTAAAATTTCCTTTTCTCAGTTATACGTTCCGAGTTGGGAGTAAATAAAAAATGCATTATTTAAATCAAATGGAAACTCAAATAGGCAAGACAGATCACAGTGCGGAGGAATAGGAAATTGGAGTTCAAAAAATTTCAGAGCCTGCATTTATAGACCGATTTTCCTTTTTTTTTTAAATTGCAAAATGCCTGAAACCAAAATTTTGTCTATTTTTTCTACCTGCTCTGCCTCACTTATTGATATTTTCTCATAAAGATATGGAATTTGTCAAACTGTTCGTTGAACAGATTGTGACATTTTGGATAAAGTTTCTGTACTAAATTATATTTTATGAACAAATTAATGAACTACATTGAATTTTGTTTATTTTGGAGGCTGGAAACATTTTTCATCTCCTTATTCTTGTAGGATTGTTTCAAATTCTTGTCTTATTACAACTAAACACAGAAAAACTACATTTTCGATTGTCATAAACAATTATCACAAATAAATAAATTTATTCAGTAAGCGCTGTTGAATATAGAAAATTCGTTTTTTTCAGTGCAATCTTTTTTTTGAGACTAAAGAATATTATTCCAACGGCATATATTGACATCCCAAAATATTTGTTTTGGTTATAAACAATTTTATTAAAGTAACTCTTTAATAAGCGCTTTTGGGTACAGGAAATAGTTTTTTCCAACAAAACATGGTCACGTAAGAACATTTTTATTCGTTATAAGAAATGTTTATAAACATATTCATTATATAGGTGCTCTTAGGTACATATAAGAGTTGGCGGGAGACTGGAAAAGATCCTTTTTTTCAGGATAATCGCTTACTTTTCCCTCGTAAATAATATTCTAACTAGAAATATTGACACTTAAGGACATTTTCCATCGTTATAATCAATTTTGTTGAACTAATTCATTCAACAGGCCTTTTCTAGTAAAGAAAATGCATTTTTTTGGCAGAATCGTTTATATTATCCTCAAGAATATTTTTTCAACAGGATAAGTTACCACTGAAGAACACTTTTATTTGTCGTAAGCAATCATGATACAGAAATTTATCGAATCTGGCGCTTTTAGATAGAAAAATAAGCCATTCCTGATCACAATTGGAGAGTCTCTCTTATCTCATAGATTCTCAAGCTCAAGATCTGTTGATTAAAGATGATCGAGATTGAAATAGACGATTTTGCTAAAAAACGCATTTTTTGCACCTGGAAGAAATATGGGAATTGTTAATATTAATTAAAAAGGTTCTCATGTGTCGATACTTCTCGTTGAGATATTATTCTTGATGATAGAACAAAGTATTATGTTGGAAAGACACGTTCTCTGTATTTGAAAGTACCTGTTTAATTTATTTATTTATCCTAATTGTTAATAACAGTTAAAATGTTTTCATGTATCAATAATTCTCATTCAAATATTATTATTGAGGGTGAAATAAGGGTTTGCGCTAGGAAAACGTGTTTTCTTCATCCGATGGCGCTTATTCAATGAATTTATTCATATAAATTGTTTACAACAATTGAAAATGTCATCTTTTAGTGTTTGATTGTAATAAGACATAATTTGACATAATTCCACAAGAAAAACGAGATAAGAAGTACTTCGAGGCTTCAAAATACAACAAAAATCAATTTTTTCTCATAAACTTTTTTATAACAACAGAGGAATCGAAAAAACTTTATTCACAATATCATAACCTGTCCAGCGAAAGTAAATGAACTAATCCCATGCCCTTTTCAGAAAATATTAATGAATGAGGCGAAGTAGGTAGCACAAATATAAAAAATTATGGTATTTTGACACGTTGATAGTTAAATTAAATATCTTTCATTTCAGGGAAAAGATCCGAAATCGGCCAAGAAATGCAGTACTAGGAAATTTTGTACATCCGTTTCCTGTTTAATCGCACTGTGAGACGTGGCCTCATGTATTTTGAAAAATTCCCTCAAATTTCAAAACTTTTTCCAAATTATAAACCCACCGGATGTGATATCATCAAATATTGGTTATTTGACACTTAACATAGAAAAGTCATTTTTTTCAGAGACTTTGGAAACATTCTATAGACCAATTTGTGTAAACGAATCGACTTCTGGATCTAAGCCTGAGGAAATATGCTCTTTGACCTGGACACCTCTTGGAGCGGTAAATCTCTTCAACTAGATTGTTTTATTAATCCTGAATTCGCAAACTGAAAAATGTTGACTTTTGGTTTTTAATAGGTAATGGTGCACGCGAACATCTCCAAGTTGAGGGAGCAGGAAATTCATCTGTTGTTAGTAGAATTAGATGCACTGTTTGGTAATGAATTTAAAGGCAACTCTCCACAAATTTCTATGTACGGAACATTTGAAGGAACAAAAAACGTTCTTTTCCCGGTAAGCAATTTATTTCAATCCTTATTCCGAATCATTATTTTCGTTGATATATTCCGTTATTTGTACACTCTGTAAAATTGATTCAAGATAAATCAAACACATAGTAATTTCATGAATTTCTTGTTAATTTTATTTTATATAATCGTCGAGTTTCAATAAATCTTCTCATCCAAGATAAATAATAAAGAAAATTCTCATTTTGAATAATATGTCAAATTGAAGACTCTGAATCGATGGGAGTAAGTTTAATAAAAGAGTAGGTGTGATTAAAATAAAACTTTAAATAAAAAATGAATTAGTTATTGAATTTTTTATTGAAACATAAATATTATATATCCTATTATTTGTAGCAAAATAAAGCTGTCATTAATTATTGCTTTAATCAGTTATTTGTAAAGGAACTGAAATGCTTTTAGAAAACTCCAATTCGTAATTGTGTCTCTGGTCTTTTGGGATGAGTTTTCCCTAGATAAAGCATCTTTTGGCTAATTTTGTAGGAAATAAAAGACGAATCATTATGTCTCCTTTCACTGCACTTATTTTTTAAATTAAAAATTATAACAGGGTTATTAGAAAATAAAATTTCAATATATACATACATTTAGAAAAAGTATTTTCAAATCAATTTTGAAAGAATACAATTCAAAATAGGTAAGTTTTTCAATATCATTGGAATCCTCTTAACAGAATCAAATTTTATTTTTTATTCTCTTGCATATTTTCCAAAATGATAAAAAATAAAGCTAGCATACATTGTAAAAATCAATCGATATTTCATTAACTGTTGAGACACACAAAAAAATATATCTCTTCACGCAAGTTTCTGTTGATTGAAGAACATGGCGATTCGAAGTAAAAAGATGAAAGCTTTTTTGGCGAAATTTAAAACAAGAATCTTATTGAATATTTTAAATATCATACATAAAATTAAAATTTTTTTATGTCGTATTATACTGATCTCTGTCGACCCTTATATTGGTTTTTATTTCCACATTCTTTGTTGAAACTCTCAAAAAATCAAACGACATAATTTCTCAAATTGTTGAAATAAAATTGAAGAGTAACGCCGAAACTCAAATCTGAATTCTCGTTGCAAACATATACAAAAATCATAAAGTTATTTCTTGAAAATATGAAATTAAGGCACACCCTGCAAAAACTTTCAAAATATATCATGCATTTTTCTGAAAGCCTTCTTTGATTGAGCTACTTGTTTTCCTATAGTATAGAATTTTGCAGAATCCGCAGGATTATTTCATTAATAAATTCAGAATCCTTGTAGTTTCTCTTGAATAACTGGCCAAGCTAAAAATTAAAATAGACTATAAAAATATGTTGTTAGAAGGAAGTAATAATACTATTTTCCTCTCAGTTTTGATATTGAACAGTAAATATTTAAAAACATACGGTTTTCTCTTCCCAGGACAAAACGCATGTCCTCCAAAGGGATGCGGATCGAATTCATCGAGTACCAAGTTATCATGACATTCTGGATCATATTGTGAAGAATAGACAACTTTGCAACGATGCCGATTCCCAAAATGAAAATTCTTTCATCCTTGTACCACTTTTGTACTTTCTAGGGCAAGTGTTTATTTACTATCATGTAAAATTTGACATGTGATCATTAAGATATAAGTTTAAATTTTGTATTGAAATCGACTTCGAATAAATATTTTAGAAACTATAACGTATTATTATGTGTGCGCTTCAAGATAAAAACTAATTGAATATTAAAATTAATCAATAAACTAGACCATTGAGAAACCGAATGTTTAGTTTTCGAATAAAAATGTGTATTCTGTGAATCGATTTTTAACTACACCTTTCGGAATTCAAGACATTTATTGAGATGAAAGTTTTTTCATTAGGAGATTTGGATAAGTGATACAGAAATTTCCGAGATGGAAGCCAATTTCTAATTCTGGAATGAAGACATCGTCAAAAATACTCGTTTCTGTTCAATTTGGATTTAATGTAAGCTTCTGCTTTTCTATAGGGCTTTAATATCATTTGAATATTGTTTTCTTGAACTGATTTACTATTCTCAATATCAGAGGCAGGAAATAAACATTATGTTTAATTAATAATGAACTGGTTAGCTTGTCAATTACTTTGATTCGAACTAATAACTCAAACAATATATTATTCAATTTTATACTTATTTTGAGTATCTTTGTTAGTATTATTGTAAATTTGAATCTTTAAATTGGATTTTATCATGACTATCGCTTATCTCCTACAGTTAGTTAGTGACTTCTGTGGTTGACGGATATCTCTGCGGCTTCGTAAACTGAATTTTGAAAATAATTCGGACGATTATTTGAAAAAAGTGATCAAAATCATTTGAAACTATGAGTTTTAAAGTGTTGGAGTTTCTATTTCTTAAACTTATCATCATTCTTACCTCGCGATCCCTAATTTTTGCCAACACGAATCAACCGAGAGCTCTTTGTAAGTTGTTCTAATGGTAAAAATAACTTACTATTTGAATCGTCTTGAATTTCGTAAATTATATTTCGTATTCGACAATGTCAAGATTTTGACAATGTACACGTATCGAAAAAATCTATTTAAAAAATAACTCCTTCACCAGGTCTCACTAGTTGTACGAAAAAAATCACACTCTATACGTACCAAAATACCGCGGTACACGCAGGCACTGTCTAGTCCTACGGAGTTTTCCGTACGATTATTCGGGCAAATATAGTGCTTGGACTCGTATTCTGGAAATTTCCGTCATTCGACCGTTATAAGAATGGGTTAGATGTACAGAAAATTCCGTAATACCAGACAGAACGTAAATATTATGTATTTTTCATGTACCTCTTTCTGTCCTTCACGATTGTAGGACCTGACTTCCATATAATGTGAAACTTTGTTTATAATATCATTGTAATCATTTCACGAAATACATCTAAACACCATCATTGATCTACTAGAATATTTGCCGTTATTTAGTTATTATCTAATTTGAAGCTGTCGATTTTGATAATTATTGATTGTCTCTTAGAAATTCTTAATTTAAAGGAATATAATTACTTTTGGTATGTTTTAAAAGTATTACCAGAGGATATTTCTTAGTATGTGTTTGTTAATTTTCTAAAAATGAGGAAACAACGCTTTTTTCTCTAATTTTTTTACATAAATTCTAATATATTTGACAAATAAGTTCCTTTTTTCTTAAGCCTCATTAAAAGTTCGTTCCTTCATGCGGAGAAGCGATTTATTATAACGTGTCACTGTTTTGGTTCATTAAATTTTATACATTCAAACGTAGGAGTATAGCTCTCCAAGATCTGGAAGTAATATATAGGATTCTTCAGGGTTTATGAAAATCCAATATAAACCAAATTTATGTCGCTTTTTAAACATAACTTGCAGTTTATTTAAGTCATCAATCTGGCACTTTTACCAGCATTTTAAATATATGTATGATTCTGTTTTTTTCAGTAAAATACTGTAGAGTGGAAAGCTCGCCTCCTGAGGAAATAGGTCCTGTACCATGTCCACGGAAAATAGATTCAAATACCATAGATTTACAATGTGTTGTCGGCCTTGATAGGTAATTTAGTTTTTGATATAAAATGCATACTGCTATAAAAAAGTCAGGGCATGTATTTCAATTGGGAATCGCTCAAAATTCTGCAATAAAATATTGAGCCAATCACAGACCTCAATTAAAAAAATAAAGGTCTGGAAATATTTCAAAATTAAAATGAATAAGAAATTGCTTCAATTTTATTCTTCAATCTTACTCGTACTTTATGATTTTTTTTACAGGATAGAATGTTTGCGACTTTTATTGAACGATGAAGTAGATTTCATGATTGGACAGCCTGAAGATCTGATGGTTGTTGGAATGACTGAATCATATAATAAAAAAGTTGCAGTCACACATTTATTCAAATTAGATGGAAAATGTAAGAATTGATCAGCTTTCCATTTCTATATCATAAGTTGTCATGAAAGTTCCGATCCTTTGGACAAAAAAATAGGAACAAATTCCAAAAATATAAATTTAAAGAATTGCATTATATGCCCCATTTCAGCAACTGGGAAATACGAATGGATTGCTATAGCCCGCAACAATATAGAAAATATACAGCAAACTCAGAAAAGAAAATATTGTGCTCCTGATGGAGATGCGAGTTTCCACACGCAATATTATACAAAAGTAAGTACATCTACTTTCTTCTTAGTTATTCCAGAAAAACGTATCCTATATTCTTGAGACATTATTATTTTTTATTTTTTCCACAGTACTTTGAAAACAAGCTGATTACTCTAGAATGCGATCAAAATAAAACCTTGCTGGAGAATAGAATGTCATCTTTATCTAAAAACTTCGAGTCTGCTTGCATCAATACTCCATGGACATTTGATCATGACTTTGATACAAAGTTAAGTAAGTTAAAAAAAATCCTAAACTATTTCTTTAAAGTTTCATCAGTTGTTTCTAATTCATGTTTTCCAAATCTGTATTTACTGATACCACTGATTGTTTCCCACAGAAGAAAAATACAACAACTTGTGTACTGTTTGTCACTTATCCTCTAATTGTACAGTTGGAAAGACACACTTGGATAAAGAATACACATTTCCATGCCTACACTATGAAAATGCTGATATTGGTTGGTCTACAATGAAAACTGCCAATTTACTCTTGAAGGTACTTCTTTTATCCTAATTAATATTATAAATGTGAATGTGAGTTTGTTTGTTTGTATTATTATTAACTAGTATAGCCAGTATTATCATAAATTAGCCGCGCCCCGTGGCAGCGGCTTCGCCGCCGCGGAGTAAGTGTACTTTTTTGTTGTTTTTTTTAAGTGTCTTATGAAAACATATGCACAAAATTTTATAATGATAGGTTTAGTAGTTTACGCGTAAAAGCGTAACAAACTCACATTCGCATTTATAATATTAGTTAGGATGAATAATTTCAGAAACCATAATGTTTTCTCAAGTCATTAAGTTCCTAAAAGAGAACTTAAATTCTTCCGGCTTAACTGCGTTAGTTTATTATGGTCTCGCGGTTTTTCAGGAAATACAAGAATTAGCGATGGAATTCCATTACCTATGTCCAGATAGTACAACTAGGAAAATTTCGGAAGAGCCTTGCTTTTGGATCGAAGAACCACGACGAACGATCATAGCCAGATCGTAAGTAAAATTCTTCCTGGTACATTCTATAAATAGCATCTCCTGAAACCAGAGGAATAATGTTAAGTGATGTTTAGTTTCTATATCTAGAGTTTTATATCTTTTCTGGCTTAGTATTCAAACATCAAGATGGACAGGGTACTAACATCAATGAAAAGATGGAAAGTTGAGTAAATAAAAACATGTGTTTATTATTGGACCAATAATCAACACATGTTGTGACTTCCTCAACTATCCATCTTTTATATTCTTGTATTTGAATTTTAAATTTTTTCAAATTTTATATTTTTCAGCAGTTTATAGATATATTTATTACATTAATGCTTAAAAAATTGAAATGTTGATACGCACTTTTCTCATCAGAAATGAGATCCTTCAAACATTTGTTTTCCCCAATCAAGCATGGTTTTAAATGTGGATTAACTCTGTATATCTTTATGGTATTTGAATGCTGCAAGGCCTTTTGTTTGTTTGTGAAATGCCCTTCAATTTTTTTTTCAATTTGAAAAAAGTTACTTAGTAATAATTGTAGGCAAGGAACTTGGAAGTCTGAAACTTCTATGCTCAAATGATGGTTATGATTTCAACCAATATTAGTGCTCGAAAAAAGGTAGCATGATCGAAAAGAAGTTCAAAATTCAATAAAAAATTGTCTATAAATTTCTGGAAATTTATGGAAATTTTTGGCTATTCATGGTAATTTCGCAGAGAAATATGGTGACTTATCATAAATCACACAAAATTCAATTTTGGGAATGTCCATAAATTTCCGGAAATTTATGGACATTTTCGGTCATTCATGGTAATTTTAAGAGAAAATATGGTGACTTACCATAAATCACCTAAAATTCGATTTTGAAAATGTCAATAAATATCCGGAAATTTATGGAAATTTAAGGCCATTTATGGCAATTTTACGGGAAAATATGGTGACTTACCGTGAATCACCCAAAGTTCAATTTTAAAATTTCCGGAAATTTATGGGATTTGAGGCCATTTATGGTAATTTCACAGAAAAATACGGTTTCTTATCATAATTCACCCACAATTCAATTTCGAGAATTTCCGGAAATTTTTGGTCATTTATGGTAATTTTACAGGAAAATACGGTGACTTACCATAAATCAGCCAAAGTTCAATTTTTAAAATTTTCGGAAATTTATGGGATTTTAGTTCATTTATGGTAATTTTACAGGGAAATATGATGACTTACCATAAACCACCCAAAATTCAATTTCAAAAATTTCCGGAAATTTATGGGATTCTAGGTCATTTATGGAAAATATGGTGACTTACCATAAATCAGCCAAAGTTCAATTTTAGAAATTCCCGGAAATTTATAGGATTTTAGGTCATTTATGGTAATTTTACAGGAAATTACGTGGAGTTGATGGCATTCACTTGCCCATAGCGATCTCTCTTATACGCATTACTTTTTTCGAATATTTTAAAATATGCGATTATCCAGTATTTTTTCGTGTAAAAGTTTCTATTATTCTCATC
>WSXT02186854.1:0-20373 GCA_011762715.2 Neuroterus valhalla | reverse complement strand
CGAGGCTACCAAGTCGAGGCTCTCAAGTCGAGGCTCTCAAGTCGATGCTCTCAACTCGAGGCTCTCAAGTCGAGGCTTTCGAGTCGCGGCTCTCAAGTCGATGCTCTCAAGTCGAGGCTCTCAAGTTGAGACTCTCAAGTCGAGGCTCTCAATTCGAGGCTATCAAGTCGAGGCTCCCAAGTCGAGGCTCTCAAGCCGAGGCTCTTAAGTCGAGGCTCTCAGTTTGAGGTTCCCAAGTTGGGGCTTTAGAGTCGAGGCTCTCAAGTCGAGGCTTTCAAGTCGAGGCTCCAAGATCGAGGCTCTCAGGTGAAGCCTCTGAAGTCGATGCGAGTAAATGGCGCGAAATTAAAAAAAAGTTGAAAGATTAAAATGGGATTCAGGTATAATCATTCAAGACCAGTACCGTTAATTCAATGGATATAATATTTCGTGTATTTACTTCTCAGAAAAACAAAATAATGATTTCAGTTTTTTGGTGGAACCCTGAAGTGGATAGGGAAGCATAATAGCCTGGGGAAGCAATTCAACTAAAAACCAGCTCTGACATCACGTTACTAGTTACGAGTTCCAGAGAAGATATTATTTTTATGCTACCCTTCCTCGTCCATTTCTTGATAGGGGATGCATTTTGTTTTAGGTCGCTTTTGATGCATCGCGGACATATAGGGACGGAAAAAAAGTTATCAAGTTGTACAGCAGAGCATTTCGTCGAATTTTTTCCTGTTTCCTTTTTTTTTTCGTTCAATACTCGCGGCTCATCGTTGGCGTAATGGGATACTCTCATGTAGTCGAGGCTGAATTCAGGTGACCTGATTTGCGTTTTATCAGCAAATTTTTCATAAGGAATAATGTTCAGATTATTTGATTTTAAGTCTATCAGTAACATCTCTGTCAACTGAACTTTCTCTTCTCCGTAGAGGCATTACGAACGATATTGAATTTCTTCATTCGCTATGGGCATACTTCTTCTTATACTCAATATTTATCTTTTATCTTTTCAAAGAAATTCACACAATATCCAAATGATGAGTAGGCCGGAGAAAGTAATCTTAGAAAATAAGATAACGTGTCAAAAGTTCCGTAATCATAAATTGTAACGGATTTGCGGGATCCGATAAGGATGAATCAAGACTTCTGTTTCCGGCATGAGAGTGTAGGATCGCAGTGAACGTTTTGTGCAAAGTTTTTTTTGGATATCATTTGAAACTGAGATTTGTGTGTGTGGGAGAAGAGTTCAGTGGAAAAAATATTTAAGCTATTTTAGAGTGACGTCACGAAGCGAGGCGTAGCCCTCTGCAGGTGTAGTTTTAGAACAGCAGGTATACAGGGTTTGAGCGCTAGTGTCGGTGCTATCGAAGGCGGGCAGGTTCAAATGTTGTTGAAACGAGGAAAGTGAAAAAAAGAAGGAGAGTATTCTGATGAAGAAGTCTTTGGGACACCAGAAGTGGAGAAGAACAGGGGGTAGGCTAAGAGTGAATGTAGGAAAACAGTAGGAAGGAGAAGCTGAAAGAGGAGCGAGTTTGGCATCGATAGGAGCATCCATCAAGAGGAGGATGAGAGGACGAAAAAAAAACAGATATGAGGCTGGAGGCGATAAAAGAGGGTGAATTCGAAGGAACTTCGAAATGGTTGATGGATTGATAAGAATGCAGAAAAACAGGCAGAAGGAAGATGAGTGTTGAAAATCGCAGAAAATTTAACGGACTGAGCTGCAGAGAGAGATAGAAATATGAGGGAAAGTTATGAGAGAGGATGCGGAACTTGGAGCAGAAAGTAGGAAATCAGGGAGATGGAACCGGGAGTTCAAAGGAGGGAGAACAAGGAATGATGATGAAAGTAAGAAGAGGTTTAGGGAAATGTGAAGAAGAATCATAAAGAATGAGAGAGCGAGAGAGGGGGGGGAGGGGAACACCTAATGATGCTTCCGTCACTATGTATTTTAAGGCATAAGGTAAGCAGGGAGGGATTTAAAGGAAGGTGTAGAAGACGTGCTAAAAAGGATAAATGTGAAGGTACGGGTAAAAGAAGTAAGGAGTATAGAAAATGAGAGGTGGAATGGAAATAACATGGTAGTGAAATTGGAGAGAAGAAAAGACGAAAGAGAGGTTATGTCAAAGAAAAAGCCGTTATGTGGATACAAGCAGAGAATAGAGACTAATTTGACATTGGAAGAAATATGTATGCAATACATGTTGAGAAAAAGAGTGGAAGATGAAAAGAGAAACAGTACGTGAGTTATGATTATATATAGGGAATCGGGAGGCAAGGAGAAGTTGAGAGCAAGGAGCCATCGACACGGAAAGGAGGAAAAGGGAGAACATGAAGGATACAGGAGAATTGGGAGCAACATTTTAAACTCCAAAAATGATCAGGTCATCGCCAGAAAGAGATATTTGCAAAGGTATTAGGAAAAGAGGCAGGAGGCACATGAGTGTTGAAATGAGGTAGCAAATCGAACGGGAAATGGCTGAGATGTAGAGAGAGATGGAAAAATGAGGAGTTAGGAAAAATTTGTGGGAGAGGATGCAGAACTTGGAGCAAAAAGTTCGAGAAAAGGGGGACCAAACCAAAAAGGGGAGGGATCGGGAAGTAGGTTGAAAGAAATGCATGGTGCAATTCGAAAGTTTGAACTAATAAGAACAAGGAATGAGGATGAGAATAAGGAAGGGTTAGGGAAAGAGGAAACAAAATGATGCAGGTGAAATACGAGAATAGAAAGGCAAGGGAGTGCTAATGTCTAAGAAAAAGCTGAAATGTCGATGTGAACAGAGGAAAGAGACTGATTTGACATGAGAAGAAATTAGCATGCAATACATGCTAGGGAAAAAGGAAAGGGAAACAGGATACGACTTGAGTACAAAAGGAAGCAAATAGAAGAAATATGGTGGGATCAGAACGGAGAGAGTGGAGGCTTAGAAGAATGCTAGAGATCAAGAGAAGGGGAAGAAAGGAACGGAGGGGGAAAAAAGAAAGAAGGTCAAGGAAAAGGTTAGGAAAATCAAAATGAGGAAAGAATTAAGGGTGTGTTACTGGAATGAAGCTGGATTAAAAATACAAGATAAGAACTTTATGAAAAAATTGGAGCAATAGGGTTTTGTAGTGATGTTGAAAACAAGACTAGATGAGAGGTCGTGAAAAAGGACAAAGGAAAGGTTGCTAAGTAGATAGAGGTAGAAGGTACAAGAAGCAGAGAGGAATTTTAATAAGGTTGAAGCAATGCAAGAAATGATGATGGGATTGAAGAAAGATTTGATAGAAAAATAGGAAGATAAAAATGGTTCGAATAAACAGAATGAAAGATCAATAGCAGAAGAGATATTTATGGGAATGGAGAGGAGAGTTTTTCGAAAGTCAAGCAGGAGGTGTGAAATTGATCAAAGGATGAGATTTAAATGCAAGAACAAGATAAAGAGTACGGGATGGGATGGTTCATCTTGAACGGAAGTATAAGGATGATGAGGAGGAGGATTGCACTCACATAGAGTGGAAAAGGGGAAGAGTAATAGACTACGTTATTGTTGACAATCCGATAAGGAAGAAAATAAGAAGGCTCGAGGTAGAAAAGAAAGTGGTTTAGGATCATCTCTCGCTGAAAAAGACAGTAAAGAGACGAAAAAAAGAACCTGAAAGGAATCAGTTGAGAGAAATAGGAAATGAAGGTCATAGCCTTAATAGGCCTATTAGTGAAAAATGTGTTATGTAAAACTTTGTTACCGATGCGAGGAATGTTAGAGTAACCAACAATCCGATTGAACATGGCAGAAACTAGAAACGTAAATGGAAAGAAGAGAGTGAATAGATGAGGTTGAGTGCGTGAAAAGGGAGAAAGAAAGAGAGAGGGATAGAGAGAAGGAGATTGAAGCAATGTTTAATTACAATGCAATTGGTGTTAATAATTACTTTAGCACAGCTCATGTTCAGCGATGTGTATCCAGTCATCAAATTGGATCGGTGTTGCTTCCATCCTCTATCCTCTTCTGCGACCTCTGAGTGTTCGAATTGCTCGAAATCCCATTTCATCTTTTTTTTTGTCTTTTTTTCCTTTTTAAAGAAGTATCTGTCAAAGATTATAATAGCGTTTTTGGCAGAATCTGACAATCGAGAAAATTGGAACAATAGGGGAGGTCGTAATAAATCATGGAACTAAAGGAAAGGTTGGATCGATGAATTCGGAAAATCAGAGTTACAGATAAACTGATGGAATTACATCGAATTCGGATGAAAGAAAATCTTTTAATGTTTCTGGACTATTTGTTTTCTAATATTCTGAAAATTCCATAAAAGCTCCAGAGAATGAATATATGCAAATCCTTTTTGGCAGATTGGCCTTCGTTCCTTGGGGATGTTCAACATTATCAAATCAAAAAGGAAGTATAAGATGGATTCGGGAATGAATTTGATCAATTGAATCAATTCCCGAACTTCTAAATTGCCTGAATTTCCGAAAATCTGATAGCAAAACTAGGAACTAAATATATGGAAATCCTAACTAGAGAAAGTAATATAACCATATATATCGAAAATCTGGCAATTCTGTTGTTTGAAACCTGATTGATCTTTCATTGCTTGAAGTTGTTTTCCACATCCACAACTCAAGCAAAAGGTATTGATCCTATGTTGGAATTTATCCTTTCAATTTATCAGTTTTCTGTTTTGCTTCTCAATTTTTCTGAAATCCCATAAGAGCAATACAATTCGAGTACAAGAAAATTCTATCTGGAAGAAATAGTGTGAAGATAGATTTGAAAAATCTGGCAATTCTGTTGCTGTAAACTTGATTGGCCTTTTGCGACTTAAAGTTGTTTTCAATTTTCCTCACTAGATCAGAAAGTTTAATTTTCCTGTGGAAATCCATTCCAAGAATTCCATAAATTCCTTAACTGTCCTGTTGTCAAATTTTTCAAAAATTGCATACTAGATTCACGACTTGAAATCCCAAAGTCCTTACTGAAGGATATGAAGTTGCAATATTTTTCCAGAAAAATTCGTAATTTTGTTTTTAGAACCGAATTGTCTCCCTGTGGCATTTCTCACTCTCGGAAGAAGCGAAATAACGGTATCTCTCCCCATCAAAAAATTTGAAGTCTTCCTTTAAGGCGAATGGTAACAGAAGAGGTGCAGGTCACATAACCTCGGAATAGTAAATTGGTTAATTGAAATAATGTAGGACACATATGCTCCTTTTTTCCCAAGTATCTTAGGGGTAAAAAGGCACTCCTGTGACTAAGATTGGGAATAATGTAGGTCACATAACCTCGAAATGGAAGACTCGTGTTATGCTGGAGACTTGGTGTACTTCGTCCACTTTCGAGTGTGAGAGATGCTGCAGAGAGACAATTCGTTTCGGAAGATTTACCACGAAATTGACATTTTTCTCGGAAAAGATGGCACGGAAAAGACTTGTCGCAAAAGAGACATGCGCAAAGGAGACTCGACTCCTCAATTTTCAAGGGATCAGAGCTTTTTTTCTTTGAATACTCATGAAGAATCGTACTTTAACGTGGAGGGGCACGTTTTTTTAATTCGTTATTGAATAATTTGTTATTCAACTTTAAATTTGCATTAGGTTATACTTGCGATATTTACTTAGCTCCATTCATCCATATTTCTTCACAAAGGTGTAGAATTAGTAAAGTTACTTTTTCTGAATAAAAATGTAACTTGTAGATGAATATACTGCATTTTGTTAATTGGTATAAACAAATCAATGGATTTAACTGTTAACTGTTGCATTTTTGGATGTCGAATGTATTACTCAAATAGATTTTTTTATAAAAATGTGAAGAAACAATTCTAGATTGCGACCAAACACCACATAACAATTATAATTCATAGTTTGAACAATTTTCAAAAACAAATTCATAGATTTGGCATACCTATCCTTCCAAAAATTTTCCATTCTGTGAAATCATTTATTTTCATCTGAGGAACAAGCATATTACAAATTAGAGTTCTATGAAACAATATTTGTCATTGTTATAAACAATTTTGATAAATAAATTCACTCATTTGGCATATCTGTTTATCGAAAATTTTCCGTTTATATAGAATCATTTATTCTTGTCTGTAGATCAAGAATATTACACAATAGAGTTCCATGAAACCACATTTGTCATTGCTATAAACAATTTTCATAAACAAATCCAGTTATTCGGCATATATGTGCAACAAAAATTTTTCTTTCCTATTGAATCATTTATTTTCATCTGAAGAGCAAGAATATTACACAAAAGAGTTTCATAAAACATTATTTGTCATTTTTATAAACAATTTGTGTAAACGAATTCACTTATTCGGCATTTATATGAATCGAAAATTTGTCTTTTATGCGGAATTATTTCTTTTCATCAATAGAATAGAATTTGTGCAGAACTGACTTTCATCCAACAACATTTATCATTGTTATAAACTATTTTTATAAATAAATTCACTTATTTGGCATATCTGTGCATTGGACATTTTTCTTTTCTGTGGAATCATTTATTTCCATCTGAAGAAGAAGAATATAGTATACAGTAGAGTTTCACGAAACAATATTTGTCATTGTTATAAACAATTTTTACAAACAAATTTACTAATTATAGTGTCACTCTCATTAGTTATATCGCTATAAAACTTTATAACATGGCAATGATTAGGCTTTTCTACGAAACGTCAAGTTTGCAGCCATGGCAGAGGTTTTTTTTATGCTTTTTTTTTATACTATTGAACTTTTTTTTCAATTTGACGTAAGGGCACCCAGTGGTCTTGCGCTCGTAAATTTAGGGCTTTTTTGAGTTTTTTTTTTGTAATGAAAGAAGTGAGTTACAATTATAAAGGTTTGTAGGTATATTTTAACACGTGAGGAGAATACGAAAATATTAGTAAAATTAGTAAAAAAAAATTTTTAATAATTTGGAAAATGTCGCTGAAGATGATCCCTTCAAAACATTAGACCTGGGTGGCGGGATAGATTTTGGTACTTCTATCCATCAGAAAAATGAAAACAAAGGGAATTATTGATCTGTATAAAAGTAGCTATAGCCTGAACTAGGGTATAAGAAAAATTTCTTTTCACAAAATGGTGTAACTTTGAAGTTCAAAAACCGAAAATAGGCTAATTTTTCATCAGTTTGTTGGCAAACAGAATAGGAAGTTATGAAGATAAAATTTTTTTTCTAGTCCCGGATATAGCTACTGGCGTACTGAATAACATATCCAAATTTCAGACAATTCAGATCAATACATTTTTTTTTTATCCCGCCGTGTAAAAAAAAGTGGTTGCGTGAAAAACGAGTTTAAAGTTTAAGGGAAAGATATAATATTATTTGTATTTCTGCAAAATAAACTGAACAGGCTGTAGGTCTTTATGAAAATTCAACAGCATATTTTTGGAGGACTAAACTTTCAGAATATCAACAACGACAAAATCGATTTTTTGAAAATTCTAGACAACACTAATTATTTTATTTAGTTTTTCTCCTGATAAGGACCTTAAAGAGGTCGAAAGCTTGAGCTACTTGGAAATGAAAAAATTGGTTCCGAAAGATCATCCTATCTTTTTCTTCAATTTATAAAAATTGTTCATAGCAATGACAAATGTTGTTTCGTGGAACTCTAAATGTGTAATATTCTTGTTCCTCAGATGAAAATAAGTGATTCCACGGAATAGAAAATTCTTCAAAGCATAGGTATGCCAAATCTGTGAATTTCTTTATAAAAATTGTTTAAAATATGAACTATAATTGTTATTTGGTGCTTGGTCGCAATAAAAAATTGTTTCTACACATTTTATAACAAAATCTATGTAAGTAATACATTCGACATCCAAAAATGCAACAGTTAACAGTTATATCCAATTATTTGTTTATAACAATTAACGAAATGCAGGATATTTATATACAAGTTACATTTTTATTCAGAAAAAGTAACTTCACTAATTCTGCTCCTTTGTGTAGAAATATCGACGAATGGGGCTAAGTAAATATCGCAAACATAACCAATTGCAAATTTGAAGTTAAATAACAAATTATTCAATAGGCATAAATGAGGAAAATCGGAGCAAACTTTGGAATTCGCGCGCCGCAAGCTTTAGAATATTATTCTTAATTTGGGCCGATCCGGATCGGAGAATATTGATGGATCCCCGAAACAACTTTGAAAGTTTGAGCATGTCTGCGTCGAGTGCAAGTTGGCGAATACCGATGTAGGCAGGTCTGGCTGCTCAAACTGACTGAAACTCTACGCAAATACGCTTCGACCTTTAGAGTCATCGCTCAGGAACCAAGGAAGCCATTTTGAACCTCATTAATTCAAATTGAAGAATATAATAATTATAAATTGAGTTTCCCTTTTCCGAAAAATGTATAGTGGAACTCAGGGGAACGTCACAAAGTCAACGAATTGAATACCGTTAATCGAAAACCGACTATAAATTCTGCAATCTCAGTAAATGCTTTCCTCGAAACTCAACCGCCGAAACACTTAAAGCGCTTTCAACCTAACTAACCATTTTACTCACTCCTTGCCCTCTAATTAGTAATGGTAATGCAATAATGGGAATGTTCACTTAGATTCTGCCGCAGTTCACGAACTCAAGTCGATATTAAATAAATTCAAATACTGTGAAAACGACATCGTTCCAGTGAGAACGACTCTGAGAAATCTCCTTGATTTTTTTAAAGGATAAATGGAATCCTTATCCTAATTTTTTTTACACTCCATACTATTATTGATACCAAAATAATTTAATCGATCAGGAAGTGGCTCGGAGAAGGTTTATTAAGATATTGAATATTTGATGGTTAATGGCTATGCCACGTTCGAATACCAGTTTCCGATCAATCACTGAAGTTAAGGAGCGTTGGGCGCGGTTAGTACTGGGATATGTACCTGCGAAGCAATACCGCGTGCTATTGACCTGTTGGCAGGAGACTTGTGCTCTTCTGTACATCATCATAGACATTTTCTCTTTTGACACAATCCCTCTCCTTCATTTTCTCTAATACAACCATCTCAAACATGCCCTCATGTCCCTTCCATCTATTCGCACACTCTCCATTTTCTCTTCTCATCATTCTCCAAATACATTGCTCCCCCTTCTTCATTTCCAAATCTCGAACCTAGCTATAACTGTCTATATCCTTTTTCTTTATCCTCTATTCAGATATTTTTGTAATCTTTCTATCCTTGTTACCTTACTCTCCATTGCGTTGATTTTTTGGCCCTCTTTCCTATTTCTTTCAGCTCCTTCTGCATTCTTCCTAACTCTCCTCCCTACCCCTCTTACTGTTTTTCTCAAAATTCTTATGCTCTGGCGTTCTTCATCTTATCCCTCGTTTGCATGCAATTGTCGCTCTTACATCTTTTATGTCCCCTTTCTCTCCTCTAGTCTCTACACCTCTGCTCCATAGCCTAATATCGACCATGACAGCGTATCAGGAACCCATACGTCTCTTCCACTCCTTTCTTAATCTTCTTTTTTCAATTCCTCATTTCTGCTCCATTACCCCAGCCGTGTTCTTGATCCTTCTCCTAATTTGTTCTCCATATTTCTCATTCTCCTGCACTATAAAACGAAGATACTTACATGTGTCTACTCCCTCTAACTGTTTCTCTTTTCATCTCGCTGTCTATTTCTTTTTTATCACGTCCCTTTCCTAAATTTAAATAGTCTTAGTTTTAAGTGTATTGAGCCACAATTCTTCACTATGAAGGTATTTTTCTAATCTCGCAATGAACCTCGCCATTTCTTTCTCACTATCCGCTAAGAGCACTACATCATCCGTATATCCTAGTGTGAATATTTTTCCTTTGCCTAGCCACACTTTTATCCATCCTTTTCTCTTTCTTTGCACTGCAAAACTGAAATTAGAATATTAAACAGGAGTAAGCTTGGCGGATATTCCTATCTTACACCTCTGATTACCCAGCAACTCTCTACTATTTTTTCCTCCAACTCTTTGTAATTTTTGTCTCCCTGGAGATTTCAGTTACTCTTTTCCTCAAACCTCCCGTTACCCAATGCTTCTTTTTGACAGTACCCATCCCTCCTTTACCTTTTGTCAATTGCGTCTGATCCTGTAGAATTATTTTTTTTGACCCCACTTCTTTCCTTAGACTTTTTCTCAAACATCCTATTATACAATGCTTCTCTTTGACAGTATCCATCCCTCCGATACCTTTTGGAAATCCTGTCTGATCCTGTAGAATCATTTCTTTTGCTCCCACTTCTTTCCTTAGACTTTTCTGAAACTGTTGTAACATCTATCTTATATAATGATAGCATTAACGTTACCCTCTTGTAATGTGTAATATCTTCTCCTTCCCTTTTCTTTACTATCAGTACAATTATCCCTTATTTTAAAGTTTCTGACCAGTCTTCTTTTCTCAATACCCTGTTGCACATCTCGCGCGCTCACTCTATCATTTATTTTCCCCTGTTTTTTCATTTTTTATTAGTGGAAGATGGTCCGAGTCCATGAATTACGCTATTTCGAGCCTCCTGATTTTTCCATTGCCTAATCGTCAACATTAACAAAGTCTATCTCTGTACCCTTCTTCCCTGTGTCTTTTTCTTCTAATCACTCCCAATGCTTTCGTCCAAGATGAACCATCCCATCTATTTCAATCCTCGCAGTGATTTGTTCCCCTCTCGATTCAATACTTTGTTTTCAGAGTTCTTCTCAGTCTTATCCTCTTCTTCTCCGAATCGTTGACTTCCCCTTCTCCTCTTCTATCAATAAAATCACCTACTATGATCAAAACTCACTCCTTTTTCTTTTCTTCTATTAACCACAAAAACTCTACTGTTTTTATTTCCATATCTCCATTTACATATACCTCCTGCTATCCCACCCACAAACTCTCGTTTCTGGCATGCGATTTCTGAGGGACAATGTACGTTTGTTGCGAAGTTTTTTTATATGGTGTGGTTTTTTTGTAAGATTGAGATGAATTTGTGTGGGCAAAAATATCGCAGTTAGTTTGGAGTGACGTAGCGGGGCAAGGCGTGGCCTTTTGTGTTTCATGTAGAAGATAAAAGGTAAAGGTTTTTGGCGCAGCACCCTGGTCCAAAATCCCAAAAAGCTGGCCAAAAACCAGAATTTCGATATTTCACTTCGTTTATAGCACCCATAGGAGGTTTTCGGGGTCGCTGAATTCGAAAATGAAGTCAAACATCAAAAATTGGAAATGGAAGACCCAAAATGGCGGATGCTTTCCTGAAATTTGTCACATTCAGTGAGTTTTTGGTGGAAAAAGTTTGTGCTTCATAGAAAATGATCGTGAAGTTACATACATTAGGAATAAATAATGAAATATGTATATTTCGCAAACATATTTACGATGTGTGCGATGTATTGCAGGGGAAAAATTTATCTTTTTTGTACCCGATTTACAAGTTCACGTAGGGAATTTCTTTTCCTGCAAGTTCCACTGTAGAGATTTGTTGTTTCTATTGCAGAAGAGTGTCTTATTTTGGAACCGTTCCCACTTGCTGCCCCAAGCTGCCTAATATCAAGAAAAGTAGTTTTGTATGAAAATGTAGCCATTTTGATTCCTCTGTTTTGAATTTTGTATTCTTGACTTGATTTTCGAAATCAGCAACCTCACAAACCCCTAAATACTTATTTTTAAGTAAAAGTATTCGAATTTGAGAAAAATGTCCACCATTTTAAGTCCGATATTTTGAATTTCAGATTTTTTACTCCATTTTCGAAATCAGCGACCACAAAAATCTTATATGGGTACTTGGACGAAGTGACATATCGAGATTCTGATGTTCGGCCAGCTTTTGAACCACTGTGGGTGTAGAAGATTCCTTCAGAGGCGTAAAGGGATGTTGGATGATATAAGGCAGAAAATTAGACGGGAAATAGGTGAATCGAGAAGAGGGATAGGGAAATGGGAAAAATTCAGGGAAATTTAGGAGAAGAGTATGCAGGACCTAGAGTAGAAA
This sequence comes from Neuroterus valhalla, assembly GCA_011762715.2. Taxonomy (NCBI): domain Eukaryota; kingdom Metazoa; phylum Arthropoda; class Insecta; order Hymenoptera; family Cynipidae; genus Neuroterus; species Neuroterus valhalla. The sequence continues at coordinate 8,435 of WSXT02186854.1, read as the reverse complement.
CTGAAGACGGAGGAGGAGCCTAGGGAAAAAGTGAAAGAGTTGCAAAGTACGTGGGAAGAAATACCAGACAAATTCCAAGGGTTTAAAGGTCGGAATCGGAAAATGAGGATGTGAATATAAAAAAGGTTCAGAAAAATATAAATAAGAGTGGGGAGAAATGAGAGTGAGGCGGGAGGAGTAGAAAGAAGGAGAAATATAAGGTTAAAAGGTATAAGATAAGAGAAAGGGATTTAAAGGAAGGCATTGAAGACGTGCTTACAAGGATAAATGCGAAGGTTCATGTAGATGAAGTAAGGAGTATGAGAAGGAACAAAGGAAGAGTGGACAAAATGGCGCTGGTGAAATTGTGGGAGAAAAGAGAAGAGGAAGGGGTGTAAAAGGAAAGGCTGTTATATGGAAGTAAATTAAAAATAGAGGATGATTTGGCACAGGATGAAAGGCGTATGCGATGTATGTTGAGGGGAATAGCGAGAGGGGGAAGAAGGTAAGGGAAAATTTCCGTGGAATAATCATGGGAGCATACATATATAAGGCACATAGAGAGAGAGAGAGAGAGAGAGAGAGAGAGAGAGGGAGGGGGGGGAGAGAGAAGGCAATTTAGTAGAATGTGATAAATCGGTAAGAGGAATAGGAAAGGATCAGGAGAGAAGAAAGAGAGGAAAAAGAGGAAAGAAAAGGTCACAGAGAAATAAATAAGGAAAGAATGAAGGATGTGTAAGTGGCATGTTGCTGGGCTGGGAAGGAAAAAATGGGGATTGCATGTAAAGTTAGGGCGATGAGATGCCATAGTGATGATCGAGACATGGTTATAAGAGAGTAGTGGGGGGCGGGGGGAGGTACAGAAAAGGCTGCTGGAGGACTACAGGTGGAAGGTATAATCATAAGAGATTATATATAAGTAGGATATTGCAATAGGAGCAATAGTGACAGGATTAAGGGAAGATTTCATACCGAAGGAGAAAGATGGTAATGGTTAAGAGGAACAGACAGAATGAATGAATTTTGCTTGTGGGTAATATATATCTTCATACTTGAAGACTGCAAATCTTTTTTTGTAGAAAATGAGCATTCCTAGTTGATATTTCGAATATACATCCTAATGGCTGAGTAAGTTTGGTAGAATGCGGTTGTCTATGTGGAAAGTTTAAGGACCCGATCGGAAGTGAGTCCTGGTACCAAGACTCGCTCTCTTCATCACCGATTAGAAAGAATTCTTTACGCGCGGTTAGTGAAAGAAGTTGCGCCGGATTGGTCCGCATTTGCCGCCAGCGGGAAATCCGTTAGCGAGAATTCCATCATAGACGGTGCCGGAAGGGAGTCATGAGCGATTGGCTCGTGCGTGTCAAATCTTAAGCGACATTAGAATGCCCAGGGGATGAAAAAAAATCTCATATAATTCGTTAAATATTGTTCATGATTATAAATCTAATTTTCAATGATTAACAGATTCGAGCTTCCACTAAAAAATTTTTACGTCTTTACAGAGTACGACAAGAGATTTACTTCGCTACATTTGGATTCCGTGAAGGTATTTCAAACGGAATGCTGATTATATCGTAGGCAGATGTTCCGCAGTAATGCTGAGCGTGCTAGGACTGTTACAAGGAACGCTAACGTACTTGTACAGTACGATACTAGGACGTGGTGCACTAAGGAAGGTACCCGGATTCATCTTCAGAGATGGCTAATTAACTGAATCTCAAACGAACCATGATGGTTAATAAGGAAGATGAGAGAAAGACAGACTCCTTGGGAGAATTTTCGAATTAAGGAATTAAATACATATTTTTAAGGAAAATAGATCACCTCTTAACGCTGCTGGGTACTGAATTTAGGATTTATCATTTGTTGGACGATCGATTCGATAAAGACTCTTTCCAAAATGGGTTCACGAAACACCTAACAGATTCATGGAGAATGCTAACTCTCGTTCAGACGTATATTCATGAGAGGGAATCAATAACTACGACATTGTTCGTGTTATAGCAAAAGCCCATTTTTTCGCCATCATCCGGTCTATATTTCTGTGTCACCGACGTAAAAAATGTAACACTTTGATCTCAAATCATCCAGAAAACGACTCAACTTCTCGATTTCAGGATTTATCACTGTAGGTGAATCCATAGGCAGAGAAACTTCGTCGGTTGTTTCAATACTGGAAATTTCTCTCTGATGTACGCTGTAAGAAGATCGGTGTAATTTTACCTAATTTGATAATAAAGAAGTGCAATAAAGGATGAAATTATATATCGTTTGTCAATAGTCGCTTCTAGATTTGTTTATGATTATTTTCTCTAAATGAACAATTCAATTTAAGTTGATATGCTTATCGCTCGCGCAATGATCCGTTCTCATGAAAAAAGTTATTTCGGCTTCAAATCGTTTGCAAAGTTACGAATGTTGCGGACGTCTCGTGAAAATTGCAGTCCACTCCCTCAGGACACAATCCTTAACACCTCCAGGGCGTTGGACAGTTTGGACTTAGAATTCTTTTTTTTCTGTTGATAGGTACGGCAATGACTTCGTGTATTTATGCAAATCCTCTGGTGGCAGACGATGTCAATTTCAATCACAATTGCAATTCTAAAATTTATAAACTGTCCCGTCTGTAAATTTTTCTATGATGTTCGAAAGTTATCTCACTACTGAATTATAAATTTAGAAATTGCCAAATTTATCACGTGTTTAATATTGCACAATTTTTGAACTGGATCTCCTATACATTTTTTCGTGAACTGTAAGTTCTTCAGGCGCCAATAAATAAATTTCTAAATCGCAAAATTACCATATTCTCAATCTCGGGATTGCAAATATGTTAATTTTGTGATTTCGAAATTTATTTACTGGTGACTAATCGAATTCGGAGTTCACAAATAAATCCGTAGGAGTTCAAATTGAAAAATTGCACTGTATTGCACATGAAATAAATTTGTCAATTTCAAAATTTATAATTCAGTGATCAGGTAACTTCGGAAAATTATAAACAAATTTATAGGCAAGCCAGTTTAGAAATTTCAGGATTGTGAATGTGGTGAATTTCGCAATTTCGAAATTTCTAATTCAGTGATAAGAAGATTAAGGAAGATTAGGAACGAATTCACAGACGGGCCAGTTCAAAGAACTCAGAATTGCAAATATGGTAATTTTGCATTTTCCACTTTATTTAGTGTCGACTATTAGAATTTAGAGTTCACGAAAAAATTTGTAAGGCGACCTAGTTCAAAAATTGTATAGTATTGCGCATGAAGTATATTTTTATATTTCAAAATTTAGAATTGAGTGATCTGGTAACTTTGGAACATTACAGATAAATTCACAAATGAGCCAGTTAGTAAATTTTAGGATAGCAAGCGTGGTGAATTTATAAATTTATAATTCAGTGATCAAAAGATTTAGAAAAATTAGGAACAAATTTACAAACGGGCCAGTTCAAAGAACCCAGAATTACAAATATGGTAATTTCGCAATTTTTGAATTTATTTAGTGTCGACCATTAGAATTTAGAATTCACGGAAAAATTTGTAAGGCGACCCAGTTCAAAAATTGTATAGAATTGCGCATGAAGCATATTTTTAAATTTCAAAATTTAAAATTCAGTGATCTGGTAACTTTGGAACATTACAGATAAATTCACAAACGAGCCAGTTAATAAATTTTATGATAGCAAACGTGCTGAATTTATAAATTTATAATTCAGTGATCAGAAGATTCAGGAAAATTAGGGACGAATTTACAGACGGGCTAGTTCAAAGAATTCAGGATTGCAAATATGGTAATTTTGAAATTTTTGAATTTATTTAGTGTCGACTATTGGAATTTAGAGTTCACAAAAAAATTTGTAGGGCGGCCCAGTTAAAAAATTGTATAGTATTGCGCATAAACTATATTTTTAAATTTCAAAATTTATAATTTAGTGATCTGGTAACTTTGGAACATAACAGATAAATTCACAAACGAGCCAGGTAATGAATTTTTGGATAGCAAACGTGGTGAATTTATAAATTTATAATTTAGTGATCAAAAGGTCCAAAAAAATCATAAAGAAATCCACAGACAGGCCAGTTAAAGAATCTCAGGATTTCAAGTATGGTAGTTTTGAAATTTTGAAATTTATTTATCGGCGACTAAAAGAAGTCAGAGTCCAGAAAGAAATGTGGGGGGAGGCTAGTTTAGAAATTGTTCAATTGCAAATGTGATATATTTGTCAATTACTTCTGAAATCCTGGAATGAGGTAGATTTGATAACTTTGGAAGCATATATGTATACATGTACTGGCAGAGAATTCAGAGATGATTCCACATTTTTTTATCTGTATAATTGGGGCGTTTGAAGATAATATTTGCCAGATCAATTTGAATATCTCCTCAGTCAGTTATAATTCACGTTTTTATTTCGAAATTTGGCGGGTTTGGATACGTCGATAAGTAAGAGCCCCGATGAGTAAGTATTGTTAGCACCGCTGACTCGCATGGTCTGCTTCCTTGGCGTACAACCACATTCTCACTCACCTTACACATGGCAACTGTCAGTTCATATCAGTAAATGGGAAGTATATAGGACTACCGGGAACATATCTTAGATGTTGGTGTTGTGCGGGAAAAAATAAAATAGTGACCGGTCTCGCTATTTCTGAACAAGTCTCGTCGACATCGTCTGCCCTCTGAGGATTTTTGCATTCCAGAATATTCATGATTACGATGAAAATATTTATTTCCTCATTCCAAGGGTAAGGCCTTTGAAATTTTTCCGATCTAAGGACCCCGAAAGACCCCGGGCGTTTGTTATTTCTTCCGTATTTTTATAAAGAAGACTCGAAAGCGAATGAATACGCACAGTCAGTGCGGCACCTAACAAAAAAAAATTCTAAGTCGAAACTGTCCAACGCCCTTAATAGTATCAATAAAGACAATTCATACAAAACCAAAGTGTTTTGGTCTTCCGTCCTTCCGGGCTTTCTGAAAATGACTTCATTACCCTATTAGGTTTGATCAGTTTCCCGGAAAGACTCTTAGGCCAATCATAGGGACCGTAAATGATATGTATTCAAACAACATAACCTTATACTTAGGTTAAGGTTATCTCTGAAGAAGTCAACTGCAATGTTTACAAAACGTCAGCAAAATACGTGATTTGGTACACAATGAGAATCCGGAACATCTCCTTCTAATAATACCATTTCCAGATAACTAATGTGAGAATCTTTGATAATAACCAGATAAAAATATATCAAAGCTATGGTTTCATCAAGGGTTCAATTGCTCTCAGAACTCTCTAATCTTATATTTCCTTCTTCTAAAGAAATTGCATAACACAGGCAATTTTTCTCCTTATCTCAAACACCCTTAATTTGACAGGAAACCTGTATAAAGTCAGTGTGAAGAAAATGTTCTCTTTGACGTGGTAATATCGTATAATCGATATAGTTTTGCTGCTTTGACGTACCGATTACCGAGATTGAATCGAGCCGGCAAGGTTGCCTTTTTGCGTTCCTGCTGCATGTTTAAAGAACGATATTGCGCACGTGACTTTTTGTAGGCATTAGGGACCCAACTGCGTACAGCTCAATCGATATAGGAACCAAAAGAAAGGTATTGCTGAACAAGCACCATTTCTGGCTTCCCCAGCTGTGAACATGCTATAAATTTTCTTGGAAACAGGATGAAAAATTCCTTTGCACAAAGACTCGTACCAGGTAGCTTTTCCTTTCCAGCACGTTTGTTACTGGAATCTTTAGAAAATCTACGAATGATTGAGCCGACAAAAGCAATCGAACGGTACCTATAGTGCATAGGTGAAATTTTTCAAAGGGAAACCCTTTGCCAACATTTGAAGAAATATTGGTAACCATCGCAAATACGATATCCTACTGCCAAAGGGAGAATTTAGCGATTCTGTTTTAACGAAGTTATTCCTTCAAAGGGACTTCAAAAATGTCTTTGGAGATACATAAATGGAGTCTAGAGGCAACATTCTTTCAGGAAGGAAAAACGTAATAAGATAAAACGAACATGACAAACTTGGGGTGTCTAGCAATTTTGGGCTTTTGGCTAGTCATCCCGAATTTGAGGACGCCTAGTTTTTTCAATCTTCCAAATTTCCTGCCCATCTTTGAGGGTGAAAAAAAATGGCTGAATGAACATAATATGGGAATGTAACCTGCCGGATCACTACCGACTTTGATTCACTTAAGATTCCACAGCTCTACTAAGTTTAGGTAAGAGTATTTCTATATTTAAATGGAAAATGTTATTGTTTCTCTTCTCTAGACATCCAAAAAAGGAAGTTGGTAGTTAACAGCACTGAGAATCATTTCCGATGAGACCGCTTCTGAACTCAGGTCCATTAAAAGTTCAGTGTATACTCGGAACATCTCCCAAACATAATCATTGGATCCCTGCAGTTGGTGTTATCCCTTACAAGATAAAATTTGTCCCAAGTTCAGAGTATAAACAACACCACTTCCTAACTGGATTTCCAAGTCCTTGTTGTGCATATAACCCTTGTTTAACTCCATTTCTAAGTCCGTATCGTTAAAAAATTATTTTTGATGTTGGAGTTGTTGCAACTTCCGCGTGTGAATAGAACATCTTTCTATCCCAGTTCCCGTATCCCTCTTGTAAAAAGAAAACCCTCCAACTTTATTTTCAAGTCCTCAACTCAGTTTTGAAGTCCCAGTTGTGAATATAATCCCTTTTTCAACTGATTTTTCATTTCGCCATTGTGGATTGAATCTCATTCTAAATCAATCTTGAAAAAAACTTAGGGTGTAAAAAGAACTCCTATCCAACTCTATATTCAGAACTCTGTTAGAGGAGAAAACTTGCTTCAATTTTTGATTTCCATGCCTCTGTTATCGATTTTTGCGAGTCCTCGTTGTGCAAAAAACGCCTCTACATTTCGATTCATAAGTTTCTATTTATGATGGGACCACTTCTAAACTCGATTTGAGACCTGGACAGCATGGCTTTTGATCGAGAGTAAGTTATATGATCAAAAACGCTTTTCCAACTCAAAGTAGTTTTAGGTATCAAGTATGAATAAAACATCTTTCCGTCCTAATTTCTATATTAAGTTTGTATATGGAATACCTCAACAAAATTTTAATGTTCCTGTTATCCATCAGATCCCATTCAGAACTCAATTTCCAAGTCCTTATTTTTGATGGATTACCTTTGAAACCTGATTTCTTATTCTCTCTTTCTAACATTATACCTTCCCAACTCAATTTTTAAGTCCAAGCTGTTGAAAGAACCTCTTTTGGACTAAATTTCCAAGTCTTGGTTCTGTACAGGATCTTCTGCGACTAAATTATCGATTTCCTGTTGTTGGTGGGATCGCAGATGGAAGCCCAAAAAAGGATGGCTTCGAACCATGATTACGTTTTATAATCAAAAATGCTTCCTCAATTTAGGATTGTTACAAGTCCTGAGTGAAAATGAAACCAAAATTTCAGTGGGTCTGTAAGTACTTGTTGTTCATGGGACCATCTTTCTAACTCAGGATTGTGACGAGTAGCAAGTATAAGCAGAACACATTTTAAACTCAATTTTAAAGTCCCTCTTGATGATGGAATCCCTTCCTCAACGTAAGTTGTTACAAGTCTTCAGTGTGAATAGAACCTCTTTCAAACGCAACTTTCAAGTTCAGGTTATCTTTTGAATCGTAATATCATGCTAATTAATTACGTTCTAGATTAATAATGTTTGCTCCAGAAACATTAAGAAATATAAAAAACTGGATACTTTCCCAATTACAAAAAATGACGTTATTTTTTAACTTCATTGGACGTGTCATGTTTTGGGGCAAAAAATTACGTTTTTTTCGGAAAATTTAGTGAAATAGAAAATAGGAAATGGCGTTATTTTGTTTCAACAAATACCGTCATTATAAAAGAATAACGTTACTTTCCGGAAACTCAGCAAACTAGAAAATGGCATTATTATGCAAAAGACATTTATATGATTAGTGTAAATATAAATGAAAAATAAACTAACATCATCATCCTACACACTCTGCGAAAAAATTATTCGAGAAATTATGGATACTTTATGTTTCAAAATAACGCCATTCTGAATAAATGACGTTATTGACTGATAAAAATAAAGCCATTTATCTTTGAAGCAATCGAGTTCATTTTTTGAAATGACGTCCTCATGAAAAAATTACGTCATTTAAAAAAATTTTTGACGGCCTTTTTTTAAATAGCGTTATTATTTGAAACAAAATAATGTCATTTTCAATTTTCTAGGAACTTGAATGATCAAAAAATAACGTCATTTTTGGTAATGACATCATTGGTTGAAACATAATAACGTCATTTTTGTTCCAAGTCATGACACGTCATTTCAATTTATATGTTTTTACATTCTCATCAGAGAAGGTATTAGATTTGTGTAAAATTTGACCCCCCCCCCCATTTTTGTCAAATGTCCAC
>WSXT02186843.1:9341-20375 GCA_011762715.2 Neuroterus valhalla | reverse complement strand
TTAAATTTAATTCCTCTTCTTCTCTACACGAATAAAGATTTTGGAGTAATAACTTTCAATGGCACGGTGTGAACTCACAAATGAGGGGATGTTCAGAGTAACGCAAAACGTGAAACGCTGTCAGGGGAAGAGCGGGCTTACCCTCTTCAACTCTCTTTCGCTTCACCCATTTCTCTTCCTCTCTTTTGCTCGCTCACTATCTTTTTCTCCATGCTTTGCATGCGTTCTTATCGAAACTCGTTGCTCTGTCACATGCGCAATACGGTGTTCGTTTGTGATTATGTCACTATTATATTTTCGAATATTTGCAATGATTAGTTGCTAAAAATCACATTTTTTATTGAATATAATTTCACTGAATATATGAGAAGTTAATCAAGGATTCGGAAAAGTTTGAATTATTCGTTCAAATGTTTATTATAGACGAATGTCTAGTTTAGCATTCTTCCAGTAGAGGACTCACTTTTTGTCTAGAATCGACTACGAATGTCACAAATGTCAAAATCACGTTTTTCGTATTGAAGATAACTGTGATTTATTAGAAGAATTTCTGTATAAAAAAAGATTATCTAATTATTTCGAGTAACATTTAAAATATTTTTTATGTTGAAAGAGTTCACATAAGAACAACTTTAATTTACATCACATGAAGTTATCACTTCTGCTGGGTGTCTCACGACGGCTTACAATTTTATAGGTATCATAAAGGATGGATCTTTCCCAATAATGAACAAGGATTGATAAAAAAGGATTTCTCGCCTCAATTTGGAAATAAATACTAAATATGCGCGCGTGTGTTTGAACAACATACTTTGCGTGTATGTAACTGATAAACATCGCAACGTTCACAAAAGATCGTCTTCGCTTCTATGAAGGCTCCTGCGTGAAGGTAAAATGTGATGTAATTCTTTTTGGAACATATATAGCTCACATGTAAGGATATAACGTGTGAATTCTTTGAGCATATGTAACCGACCAATTTTTTGTCAAATTTTATTCGTCTTTTGAACTAGCCTCCCATTAAATATGGGGATACAAATAAAGATTTGTCGAGTACATGTCCTCAAAATTTTAGTTGAAGCTGTGATAACGTATTGCAACAGAATTTTAATTTCAATGTAAATCTTCTGCTTCTAAATATTGACTTCGTTCAGATATCTCTCATTCAAGAAATATAAGGGTGACCACGAATGTGTTTGAATGTAATAGAGTGAAATTGGATTGGAAACGAACATGAGGGAAACGATTTTTGTTGGAAGTACTATTTTATTTCAATAACATGTGTGCATCTATATTATAAAAGCCCACTTTGGCGCTTGCCAATAAGGGTCAACTTTCTATTGAATTCTATCCAAAGCTGACCTTTATTGACAAACAACAAATTGCCCAAGTAAGCTGTGTTAATATGAACTAACACATATGTGTTCCAAAGATTTCACTGTGCATATATTTCCTCCCATCCCTGTATCTATGAAAATGATGCGTTATAAAGTAGTTGCTCTTAATTTCTAGAATTAAAACTTGCGTTGCCAAAATTCTTTGTGTAACAAATTTTTCATGGTTCAATGTGAAATATGTTATATCTATAATTATAATAACATATGTTTTAAGTGTCTGAAAGTGAAATTTGAATTCAAAATAAATGTGCACTTGATATCTGCCTGGATGTAAAATAGTTAATATAGGAATAATTTGATGTTATATTATTTTCTACGTACGAAAAGAATCAAGAAAGATTATAAAAGTGAAGACCAGATTTAAAATGAAAATCTCCATTTCGCTAGGAACAGGGAACTGATTTGAAGGAATTTCTTGAGATATTAATAATATAAGATGTTGAGCATATTCTTCACGTATATGACATATAATCAGTGATCAACAGATTCAGGTTTTTCTTATCAGTTCTCTGTTTCTCGAATATATATATATATATATATATACATACATACATACATACATAGTTGTTCTAGCTATTATCTCCTTATTGATAAAAAATATTATCCATTTTTATGCGGTGAAACTTACTTGAGAAAATTATTCGTCGCGTTACGTGAGAGTATATAATTGTCGTATTGTGCTTGTTTCGATATTTGAACTCTAGGTTATCGAAAAGTTGTTGTCTCTAATAATTCATTAATTATGCAAGGGATAAAAAGAAGAGGGACCACTGAAGTTTTTCTAGCGAAATTGTCTTCCCGGATGATGTATAGATATACTTTAGTTATTACTATCTGTTGTCCAACGCAAAGTCTAGTGTGTGTTATTCTCCTGCTTTTCGGACTGTATAGGCTTGTAAATAACTGTCACTCGTCAATTCCCTCTCTTGCCACCTTTGATGCGTTCATTGGGTGAGCGGGATGTGGAAAGGGGTCCTCGGCGACCAGGCTATGTGAACATTGCGCGCAAGTAGGCGTGGTTAGGCGTTGTCAGACGAAGCCCGTGGCGAAAGGACAAGAGAATTCTCGATGAGGCGCTCGGAGGAGGAGAAGAAATAGAAGCGCGCCAATCTTGCGTTGGACACCCCTGCTCTAGGAAGTGAATAAGTTATAGTAAAAACACATGCTTCTATTGAAAGTCGAGTATAATTAAACTTTCAACAATCTGAAAACAATGTGTGTATTCATAAAAGAAGCTGAATTCATATTTCATCAGGTTTCGACTCTTAGTTGAGACGTAGGATTTTTTAGACAGAGGAACTTGAATTAAGTTGTTCAGTTAAAGGAACAACATGAAATTGCTCCGGCAACCAGTTCCTTTTAATTTTCGGGTCGGATGCATTGAGAATTAATCAATTGTTTAGCTGTGAATACATTTTTTGCGTTCTTTCTGAAGTAAAACCAATTCTAACTAGTTGTGATGGGACAACAACTCTTGAACCATACAGATGCTGTGCAACTGTCTGAGAACAACAAAAGTCGCGATTCTCTGAAACAGAAAGAAAAAAGATTACTACAAATAAAGAACTGCAAGGAAGTTGGTTACTACGCTTTTGAGTATACATCAGATACGAAACAAATTTGGAAAGATTTTGAGGAATTTCTGGTGATTTCAAGAGATTAAAGTCGCATCTCCAAGAGCACCGATGATGAGAACAATTATTATAACCGAATATCCATAGTGAAGTTACTGTAGCTGCTCTCTGAGATCTTAATACTTTCCTTTCTTATTGATTTTCTTGCTTCTTATGCTGTAGTCGATCGGGGCCAAGGAAACGATCATGAACAGAGTTTGTTCACGTTTGTTAAGGAGCACGATGTCAGGTCTTGTGTGTCCGATAAGATCAACTGTTGCGACTTTGTAGTTGCAGTAAATTCGTTATTCCTCGTTGTAAACAATTGACTCTATCTCTCTGGGAAAGTTCAGCAGGGCAGCCTCGTGACTCTTGCTATAAGAGTGACATATATGGTAGTAAAGCACTCTTAGGGCTGCATTGTGTCTGTACACATACGCCGTTCCTGCGTAGATAGGACAGTTTGATAGTATATGCCATAGGGGCTCAGGGAGTTTAGGACAGGCCCTGCACTTATCGCTTGAAACTTCTTGATGTAATATGTTATTACAGTATGTTAAGGTGGAAATTACACTGTCCAGACACGCGAAAACCAATTCCGTGCTAGAACTGAGTCTAGATGGTTGTTTTAAGAAGTTTTTGGCCTCTGCTTCCCATATCTGTGCCTCAAGGAGTAAGGCATCTTGACAGAGTAATTCACTGTGCTCACTTCTGATGGTAAGCTCTAGGCCAACGGTCTTAGCCGCCTGTTCCGCAGCTTTGTAAAGGAACGCTTCTTCCCCACACATTTCGTGATTCTTGACTATTGTAAGGAGAGAATTTCTACCGTTCGCGATAATGTGAACTATATCCAGGATAATGCGGTTATAAAGACATTGAAGACAGATTGGACGATCAAATCTATCAAATAAGGTGTTTGCATCTGCTTCAAAAAGACTCCTTTACTAATATTATATTTCAAATGCGGCTCTGAGGCACACCTAAGCATTTTTTGATCTCTCCAGCGCCAAGGTTTCCAATAACACTCCTGTCCACGAACTACAGCTCCAACTCGTCTTTGTTCAGAATGAATTTCGGCACACTTGCCCAATTCAAAGTCTATGCCGATTTCTCGTGTGTGCCCCTTGAAGATTCTTAGAGAATTCTCGAGATGCTCTTTTCTAGGAGCATAAATCTCCAAGAAATCCATATAAAATATATAAGTGATCTTAGGCTAACGATCCTTAGTGTTAGGATCTTAGGGAACAATCCTGTCATTCAGGATGTCTGTGGATATCTTATGCAGCGTGTTCAGACAAGTTATTGGCCTGTAGTTTCTTGGGCTGGAAAAGTCTCCGTCCTTCGGTAGGAGCACAACGCGTCCTTACACCAGCCACTGCAGAATAGGTACCTCAAACTTCAAATATGAGGTAATGATCCGGGCTAGATGTTGGTGTGAAAAAGTGAACTTCTTCCGTCAAAAGCTTTTGTATAATCTGGACCAGCTGCGTAGCAGTTATAAGACTATTGCCAGCTCCTTGAAACGTACAATCTTCTCAGTGCCTTCATTCAATGGGTATTTCTCTTCAAGAATCTTTCTCCAAAATCTCTTGACTTTCTCGGAGATTGGTTAGTTTTTGACAAAAACAGCCCGAAGTATTCTTCCCTCTCTTGTATTCCCTTCCTTGCGTCAGTTGATGGTATAAATATTCTGCAAACGCAACGTAAAATGGCGACTCACGAGTGAATGCAGAGTTCGATGTCCAATCTAGAAGGAAAGCTCAGGACTGAGATAAACTCCTTGGAAAATATATCGCAGTAGAAAAGGAGAATTCTGAACTTGAGATGGAGATAGCCAAACAAGCTCAGCGGCTCGATAGGCTCACAAGGAGGGATAACTTGATACTCATATTAAAACGCATGTATGACGATCCAATGGAGACACCATCTATCTGGACGAGGAAGTCTAAAATAGATTGGGGACATAAAAGCAGGTAACACTTAGGCAGGAGTCGCTCAGTGAACTCGCTTGAACCTTTGAGGTACAAATATTTTAATCATTCATGACTTGACAAAGACTCTGTCGAAATTCTCAAAGCTCAGAGTCAGGTAGCAGCTAAGCTTAAAAAGGCGATTTCTATCACATAAAAGTAGTAACTGCATGCGAGTCAACAATATCAATAACAGCTTGAATGCTTTATTTAAAATGAGCCTCAAGGAAATAATCAGTAATAATACTACAAATTTCGAAGTTACCAACAAGGTGAGCTCTGAAGTTCTTGGTACAGTCGTCACGTAACCCGGTCAGCAAAAAGTTCGTCGAAGTCTTTACGACATCCTAACCACATTTCCACGACGTCGCAAAGACGTTCTATGTCCAAGTTGTGAGGATAACGTAAGGATGTCTTTGTTTTCAAAATCCCAAAGATGTCTTTACGTTATGTTGACGACTTGAAAATAGGGCGTCTTTTTGACGTCTTAAAAATTCCATTAAGATGTCGTGAAGGCATCGTCAAATTTTTTGCCCCCTGGGTAACGCAACTTTACGTAACGAAGCGAGTTAAGTACCTTCGGAATTCTCTGAATAGCCCTATCTGTAAACGTAAGCACAGCTGATAAGTTCAGAACCCAGCTGGGCAGCACGTTGTCTGACAAAAAGTTAGCAAACACCAACCTTTAAAAGACAAATCAACCCATTTTTACGAGGAAAAGAAGAGGCAAATTCCAAGCCATGCGTTGTCTAAAAAAAATGTACCTAAACAGGTGATCTTCGACAGGAGCTGCGGAGCACATGGACTGACTAGATGGTTCTTCTACGGGAATAGCAGGAGCTTCATGCTTTAGTTCTGTTGGTACCTCGTCTAACCGAGAGTTTTGCAATCATGCGCCAAGTTTCAATGTTTGTCATTGGAATATCAGTAGTCATAATAATTTGTACAGCTTGGATTCAAAACAGAAAGCATACTTGATCAGACATTATGTAATTGAGAGAGGCGAGTCATGGCTCACAACCTCATGTGTAAAATTGCTAAAATTTCTAGATAGCTGTACATCTTACAATTCTAACGGGGTCGAAGAAGAGAGTGAGGGCTGTGGTAGTGGAAGGCCGATTACATTATTCAAAAACTGCGCACGATATTCGCATTGAAAACTCAAGGACAGTAATTTATGGTTGCTTATAGAACTGATCTTCAAAAATCCGTCCTCTCTTAATATTAGTAATGTATACTTTCATCCATCAGCAAACTCGGATTTTTGTATTGATGCATACCAAAATGTTCTGTTCTTCTTGGGTGCTGAATGTAATAGAAGAGGCAAAAAATTGATGGAGTCCCTTGAATCATACCACCTAGCGCTCTGCAATGGTCGTTTACTTTTTGTCAATCTAGGTTGATATTCCTACCTAATAACAAGAGGCTGCAGTTCTACGGGTTTATGTTGATTGAGTATTGATTGCTCAGGGGTTCTAAGCTCGGAGAGGCTGACATGTTTGGAGGCGCACAGTGGTTCGAAACGCCTGGAAAGATGGAAAAAACTCGTAATTCAGGTCGATTTACCTGAAACTCTATATAAGGGAGTGTTTGAAATCGCTCAATTCGAATGTGACGTCAAATTTATGAAATTCAAAATGGTGAATCCAAAATGGCTGTCATTTCCCTGAAAAAATTGGTGGACTTTGAGGTCATTGAATTTATTTCTCCGACTTGTGAATTCGATGAACACTTACATTACATCAAGAAAAATCGTATTCAAAATGATCGGACACTTGGAAACTACCATGTACTGCATTAATTAAACTAGGTTCGCATTCACCCAGCGGAAGTAAGAGTTTTGCGACTTCCGGTGGTAAAGGCTTTCTCTTTGTAATGTATATTGTATTATCAATTGAAGTTCAAGGTAGTATACTTCAGATTCAGTATGAGGAATCATAAACTGCGAGATGTGTAATGTTCATTTTGCAAATTCAATGCCCCTAATTTCATTCAAACTATTCTACGGTTCAAACTCAATATGAAAATTAGCTGTATAGCAGTGTAGAGCATGCTGTGAATTACAACACTCTCATTTTTGGAACCAAGCCTAATGCATTTAAAGACCACCCTATAAATACTCATTAGTTTTTGCTTCAACGACCGATACATTGTTCTGTTAACGCGACGCGGATTTTTCCTTCAACGCAAAAACAGATTAAAACCTAATTTCACAAAAAAGTGGAAACATTCAGGAATTCTTGAGGGCAAATCTTTGATGTAAGATAAGATATACCAAAAGTGCACAGAATATGAAAATAGTACGTATACTTATGGGCAACCATAAAAACTACCTTATATAAAGTTTCAGGCAAATCGACTCACATGACAACGTGAATGAAATAAAAATTCGAGGGATCAGACACCTTTCATTCCTTATCTCATTCAACGCTCATCTACAAGAATAAGGAAACCAATAAAATTTGTGGTTCAACTCGCAGTGCACTTACCTTTGAACAGTAGCCTCCAATAATTGGGGAACGTTCACATATTACGTAACATTAAACAAGGGGGAAGGGGGTTCAGTTATTGTTATGCCCATGTTAAAGTCACATATCTATGTATAAATGAAAGTTCATCTGTATGTCCTTTATAGAATCGTAAGCTATGCATTTCATCATGTGATGATCTTGAGAGAAGTTGTTGTGCATGAGCCTGCGAAGGTTTCTGAGTTGGTACGACCAATTTTCGGCAGATGGCGCCACTGTCATTAGTAACTTTCTCTGCGGTTGCGAAGCCGACGCCACAGGGCGCAGCTAGTCTATATGTATAAAAATGAATGTTTGTCTGTGTATCTTTTATAGAAGCTTCAGATATGCATTTGATCATGTGATGATCTTTAGCAAAGTTGTTGTGCATTAGCCCACGAAGCTCTCCTACTGCCATCTGATTCCTCATGGCTTAACTCCTCCTCATCACTATTTCCATCAGCATCACATTCACAATATACGCCATCGTTTTCTTTCAAAGATCGAGAATGATCAAGAAGTCATTTAAAGCAACATTCTTGTCGGATTCGAAAAGGTTTTCAGTATCTACAAATAACAATAAATAACTTATAATTGAATTACGCAAATAGAATTATATCCAATTGAATTGCAAATATGAGTACCTGACACTATATTATTTTGTTGATACAAAGCAACATAGTCGATAGACTGGGACAACTGGTTCTTGCAAATGAGCATTGATGCGCATTTGGGAAATTTATGCTGTCCGGCGTATTTTGACTCACAGGGTGGCAAAGCAGATGCAAACAAATCTTCACTTACTGATGAATGTTATCATTGTTTGTAGTTTTTTATAAAAATAAAACTGACGTTTTTACTCTTTTTAGAATGAGGCATTGGTTTTATATGAAAATCGAATTCCACGGATTTAATGAAATCTCTACGTTTCGAGACAACCTAAATCTGAGAAAACAGGTTTTACGTTGAGGTCTGTCTGTTGTCGTTGTCGTCTATAAACCGCATGAATTTCTAAAGACTAATCTGATTGGATCGCCCTTTGGCGCACGTTTCAAGGGACCAAGAAGTAAGGTCAAGTTCTTTAACCAGCCTTTTTTGACTAACGGTTATAATTTGATCTATAGAAACAAAATACTCAAAAATAAAAAATTTCTTTTTCCGATCAATCTAACAGTTTTTCAATGACTCAGCTCGCTCTTTAGCAATCTCCCTGTTTTTGTCAAAAACTCACCTCCACTCAAGGTAGTCGAGAAATTTTTGAAAGAGATTTACGGAGTAGAATATCAATTGAATAAAGGCACTGAGTACGCAAACCGTTTCATAAAATTTTGCAAAAACCTTATAGCATCTGAAGAGGCATGCTTACTAATCACTGCCGAGGAGGTACAGAAAGCAGGAAGGAACTAATAACTTGTCCAAACTTGCAGTATAAGATCTTCATACATATCCAGAATGACAGGATTGTTCAGAGAATTAGACCTACACTGCTACTTCAATCGAAATACACCCGAACTCGCACTTCTTCGAAATCAGCTCGTGGACGAGACGACGTCACGAAATATATGTGACTTACATGATTGCCATCCCAATTCTTCTGTACTCGTTTAGGGTGATTTCATAAACGAAGAACGAGCTGAAGGTCCTTGATAATACTACGCGCAAGATAATACATTTGGAGAAAAGCTTGCATATCAACTCTTCTGTTCCGTGCTCATACATCGCACGCTGTGAAAGCAGACGTGGACTTCTCAATCTCTAATGCATTTACGACCTGATCATTTTCAGAACGGCCTACATGGTCGTGAACGATAGAGATCCTCTTCTGGAATTTCACAGGAATCGAGAAATGGTTGGAAAAGGAGTGTTCCTTTACAAAGCTGCAGAGCAGACAGCTGACAACCTTGGCCTGGAAATTAACACCATAGGTTGTGGCAGTGCATTACTCCATCAATATAGCTCACTTCCAGAAGCACAGGTGAAGAAAGAGGAGGCCAAAAACTTCATATAACAACATGATCAACATTTGGACTCAATTGAGGAACGGAGAGTTTTATTTTCGCGTGCCACGACTGCGTGATTTCTACCTTTGCATACCATGGAAGCGTATAACGTCAAAAGGTTTTCAGCGATAGGTGCGACGCGTATCTTGAAGTCCCTGAACAGCTATGGCATATACTATCGGCATGTTCTATTCACGCATGAACGACGTATATGTACAGACACAATGTGGCCCTAAGAGTGCTTTACTATCATCTTTTTCGCTCTTATAGCGTTGGCCGCGACCACGCCCTGCCGAACGCTCCAAGGGAATGAAAGTCATTCGCTGTGAACGAGGAGTGCTGAATTTATTGGAACTATAGGTTTTCGACAATAGTCCCTACCAAACACACCAGACCTATCAGAATGCTCAATGACAAACGTGAATAAACTATGTTCGTATTATAATTCTTAGCCCTGGCTGACTTTAAAGTCGCAGGCAAGGAAATTGAGAAATAGGAAGGGTATAGAGATCTCAGAGAGCATCCACAGCGACTCCATAAAGGTTATTCATTTAAAACAATTGTTCTCATCATCGGTGCTTTGGAGATGCGGCATCTTCTCTGGTTAGTAACCTTGAAGCCATTTCTGTATGCCAGAAATATGCCGTGGCACTTGCCGAATGGATGCAGAGAGCGGTCATGATTGGATCGCTCCGTGTCCTCAAAACACACGAGAGTTTCCTTGAATCTTCATTGTCATTTCATCGTGCATGCTGTTACTCATCTTACTTTCGTGAGACGTGACCATAGGTGTATTTTACGATGGTTCAACTGAAAGCTTGTGCCATTTTCCTGAATTACAGTTGCTTTCAGGCGGACCCTGCGGGGGTTGTTAAACCAATGTTTTATTTTATGTATATCCATATTCATTTTGCTTTGCTATGAGAAATTTTAGGAAATATTTTTAAATCTTTTTTAATGGTTGAAACATTATGAATCCTCATGTTTTTTCTTACGGAATCTTGGCCATGAGCCAATTAAATGAGGATAATGCCACCTGCGAACTTTATTGGAACATTGAACACTGCATGCAGAATTTACAGCCTGTCTACTATTCTTCCTCGGACTCGCATATTTGGAGAAATTTGGGAAAATTATAAGAAATTTTGATAATATATGAATAAAAAATTGGGAACACAATCAACGCAGGGCCCCCTGGTGGCGACTGCCATTCAAGAAAATGACAGTGGCTTTCAGTAGAACTGCAGTAAACTGCATCTATGGCCACATCTTGTGACCGTGAGATATGGTACCGAGAAAGGGTATGAGATACCGCCTATATGATAGGATTGAAGTACAATCAATGGCCGAAAAAATATTCATGTGCCTCCAAGAGCAACGATGAAAAGAATAAGAGTCGCTGCAGCTACCTCTTCAGGTATTTTTACCCTTTTTCCTTTTAATTCTCTTTATCTGTAACGTTACCGTCGGTAGGAGCCGAAAATTCGATCTCGAATATAGTTCGTTTCTATTTGTTGAGGAAAACGATGTCAGCCTCGTATGTTTAA
>WSXT02186842.1:0-36338 GCA_011762715.2 Neuroterus valhalla | reverse complement strand
GCGATGAGAATGTGCCCGCGAAGCGGGCAGATTTTTCATTTTTCAAAACCTGTTTAGTCAAATAATGAAATAATTATGAGAACAATTATTCAAATTAGTATTTGTTTGAAAATAAATTATCTCAATGTAATTCTGGTAAAAAATCTTCTTCTTTTTCAAGCATTCCGAAAAGTGAAGTTTCGTCCAGTGATCACAAAGTTGGCGATTTTCCTTTGCGCTGGCGTTGCGGCCGTTGCGGCCCCTTGCCCATTGGCCATAGTTGGCGCCAGCTGAGACGCTAATTCAAAATGAGTAATAAAATCACTTCTCGTAATCAAAATAAATGATTAATAAAAATTGCACCAAAATTTATAAAAATTGTATAAATTTTGATTTATGGCATAAACAAAATTTATAACACACATAATTTGAGTGAAAATCAACTGCTATATGGGAAATATATGTGTTATGAATTTTGTTTATGCCTCAAATCAAGATTTATACAATTTTTATATAATTTGGTGCAATTTTATTAATTATTTATTTTAATTGCGAGAGGTTTTTTTATGACTTATTTTGAATTAGCGTGCCAGCTGGCGCCAACTGTGGTCAATGGGCAAGCGGCCGAAACGCAAGCGCAAAGGAAAAGTCGTCAACATTGGGATCATTCGTTTCGTCCCATGTAATTGTTGTCATAGGCCCTCAGCGTCCAGCCATTCTGAATTCCCCTCGCGTTATTGCCGCAAATTTTCCCCGGTGTCAAATTCTTTCCACAATTTTTATACTCTATGCCGAGTTTTGAATTTGTGACGGCCGCGGCGCTAAAGGCGCTGAGGTGATGAGATATAATGAGATTGAATGAGATTTTGCGTTCGCGTTGGAGGGAGAGAAGATGGCAAAGCCTGTGGATGCACTAATCGCGTGGTAACATAAGTTCTCGTCGTTCTTTTTTCCTCGTAACGGTCTTGTTGTTTCCGCGTTTTTGAGCCGCGCTACTAACCCGGGAATTGGAATGGAGTTTTAGTTTTCCACGAAATGTGAAATGCGATAAGATTACCTCGGTGGCAAGAGTTTGGTGAGGGAATCGGCGCAGAGACGAACATGCGGCGACAATTTCCGAGAGAAAGTATTAGATTTCCACGGCGTATTTCGGCAAAAGTTCGTCAGTAAAAACGGTGCCAATGATTGCGAATATATGGCGGCGAGAGTACTTTTGCTCTGCATCTTGTTTACGGAAGTGCTAAAGCCCGTTTGCTGTGCAGGTGCGTCTTCTGAAACTGATACCTACATCGTTTGTTTATACTCGCGAAAGTCGCATGGTATCGTGGTATGGCCACAGGCTACACGATCATCGACCCATAGACCATAGAAAAAAATATCACTGATCTCGCCTATTTCCTGAATCGCAATGTATAGAATGAAAAATGTATTTGATTTTAGCGACAATGTGATTTCTTGCATGGATAATAACTAGTTTTTTGTGCGGAATGCATTCTTCTCCGGTAAATGCAGCGAAAGGAATACGAGAGTCCCGCTATTTCAACAATAAAACACCACTATGATTATTTCTCGCGAGCTCTTGGAATTTTTTTTACCGCCTAGTAGAACATTTTCGGGGCTAGAACTCATGTGGTTCATGTTGCATAAGTGAATTATTATCGATTTTGGTCATTTTGAGTTTTAATTTCCTAGGTGATTTAATGATTACATTTTCGTTTCTATGTATACTGTAGAGAATAGTAAGAGTAGTTGAATTAGTAATTATTTTGCAATGTAATATTTTGGAGCAAATGGTTTTCACAGGTGGTTTATTTCGAATGAATCGCTCCTGAGTTCGAAAAGCTATCTTATCGTGTGAAACTAAAACCAAAATACTCTGAATACTTACCATTGATTTTTAGTAATAAAAGCTTGCAATTTGGACCATTTTTTATTAGCTTATATTTACTTGACTTCAAAAACTTTTATTAATATATTTTTCCAATATTTATTCTATTTCGACATGATTTATAAATTTGATAAAAATTAAATTATTCCAGATCATTATGAGGGACTTCATATAATTCCAAATGTTTTATCAATATTTTTTACGGCATTTTGAAATTTTTCGAAGAACTCATTCAGAGCATTTCCGGTTATGTTTTAATGTAAATTTCGAAAAATTCTATAGAATTTGAAAGGTCCAGATATATTTTCAAGTATTCATTCTTTTTTACATATGTTTTTCAAGTTTCAGATAGGAATTAAAATTTATAAATCTAATAAATTTTTTAGAGACATTCGTAGGTAGTTACAGAGGAATCTATGTAGGAAACCTTACGGAATGTATAGTTTCAGGTAGCGGATTCTTGTCTTGAGAAAATTATTATTCTACCAACCAGTAATAAGTCCTCTAAATTTTAGTTCGATCTATCGTCTTTTCTGTGTATGGATTTAAAAATGGAAAACTTTGAAATTGTTGGTTATTAACAAAAAATAATGCGGAATTTAGTATATGTATACTAGGGTGGTTCAAAAATGCATTAGAAATTTTTTTTGCGAATTTTCGTGCAAAACGTCCGGAAATTTGTTCGAATCCACAAAAAAATAAATGCATTTTTTTTTGTTTTGAAAAAATATATATATATTTAGAGGTGGCGCAAGCCTCATGAAGTTTAACACGTATTTTCCATAGGAAACAAAAACATTTTTGTAAATTTTATTCAGAATTCTCATTATTAGGTGAATCGAGTTCGAAATTTACCATTTCTCTTCACAATTAGTCACAGAATGCGAATAAAATATTAATTTTCAAATATCACCCGCGTAAGTCTGTTTTATAGGGTCCCAAAAAACCCCCATAAATGAAAAAATTAGTTTTTCGAGTTTTTGGCGCTAATTATGATTTTCTTGCGGGTAACGCAGATTATTTCAAATACATAAAATACTACTTTATAGTAATAATTAGATGTTCATTAAATTTTTTCAACAATTTATTATTGTTTTTAGCAACTTTCTCCTAGAAAAGGGTTAGAAAGTCAAGGATTTTTCTGCGAGGTAAAAGTCAAATAAAGTTGAGCAAAATAATTGTTTAAACAGTTTGTTATTAATTATAACAATATTCTCTCAGAATAATGCTACAAAGTTGCTGTTTTTTCTAAAATTTTCAACTTTTTGTCCACTTTTTACTTACAGTAAGTAATTATTTTATTTTATTTAGCAAAAATAATTGTTTGAGCAAATTGTAAATTTTTATAACTATCTTCTAGATAATTACTACATAGTTGCGCTTTTTTTCCTGAAATTTTTAACTTTTTATCACTTTTCAATTAGACTAAAGTAATAATTAAATTATGGTGAAAAATGATTTTTTAAACAATTTATTATCATTGCTAATATTATTTTCTTTTCCTAATGATAGAAACTTGCGGTTTTTTCTGAAATTTCTCACTTTTTGCCTGCTTTTCACTTGAAGCGAATTAATATTCAATTTACCATAAATAATTGTTTAAACAAGTTATTATTGTTCATGGCTTTCTTCCCTTAGATAAGTGCTAAAAAGTTGCGTTTTTTTCTGAAGTGTTTAACTTTGCTTTACCTTTTGAGCTTTGAATAAATAATTAATAAACATTAGAGAGAATCATATTTGAAATAGTATTGTATTGTTTTAAGTAAATTATTTTTGTTCTTCAATGCAAAAATCGAATTTTTAAGAAAGTTGTTCAACTTTCAACCAAAGAGTTGAATTTTTGACCTAAAAATTTGAATTTTTAATCAAAACTGTAATGGTTGATATTTCAAGAACAAAACCTTTTTATTTAAAATAAAAAACAATCTAATTTAAGTAACAATTAAATCAATTCAATCTAATTGAATTTCATTCAAATTCCATTCAGTCCAAAGTGAAACATTTCAGAAAAAACCACAAATTTCTAGCACTTATCTAAGAGAAAATTGTTATAAACAATAATAAATTGTTATAAACAATAATAAATTGTTTAAATGAGCATTTTTGTTAACTCGCATTAATTATTACTTCACTGCAAAAAGGTTAAAGTTTAGAAAAAACCGCAACTTTTTAGCACTTATCTAAGAGAAGATATCCATGAACAATAATCATTTGTTTAAACAATTTTTTTTAATAAATTAAATATTAACTCACTCCAAGTGAAAAGTAGGCAAAAAGTTAAAAATTTCAGAAAAACCGCAAGTTTCTATCATTAAGCAAAGAAAATATTATTAACAATGATAATAAATTGTTTCCACAATTATTTTTTTGACATGAAATAATTATTACTTTAATCTAATTGAAAAGTGATAAAAAGTTGAAAATTTCAGGAAAAAACTGCTACTATGTTGTATTATTCTAAAAGAAGATAGCTATGAACATTTAAAATTTGTTTAAACAATTATTTTTGCTAAATAAAATAATTACTTATGCTAAGTGTAAAGTGGACAAAAAGTTGTAAATTTCAGAAAAAACCGCAACTTTGTAGAATTATTCTAAGAGGATATTGTTATGAATAATAACAAATTGTTTGAACAATTATTTTTGTCAACTTTAATTTATTATTACCTCGCTCTAACTGGAAGGTTTAAAGAAATTGAATCAGAAAAACCCTTGACTTTTTAACCCTTTTCTTAGAGGAAGTTGCTAAAAACAATAATAAATTGTTTAAACAATTTAAATAAACATATAATTATCAATATAAAGTAGTAATTAATGTATTTGAAACAATCTGCGTTAAAAAACTGCAAGAAAATCATAATTAGCGCCAAGAACTTGAAAACCCCATTTTTTCATTCATGGGGGTTTTTTAGGACCCTATAAAACAGATTCATGGGAGTGATATTTGAAAAGTAATAGTTTATTCGCGCTTTCTGTGATTATTTGTAAATTCCGAACTCGATTCACCTAATATCGAGAACTCTGAATAAAATTTACAAAAATGGCTTTTTTTCTTGTGGGAAATGTTAAAGTTCATGGGGCTTGCACCAGCTCTGAATTTTTTTTTTTCTAATGAGTTCATTTTTGTGGATTCGAACAAATTTCCGGGCGTTTCGCTTAAAAATTCGAAAAGAAAAATTTTGGACTACCCTAATGTACACTGTACAGTTTGTGGTAGTGAAGCATAATGTGAGATTATAGGCCATAAAGCAGCACGTGCGCACAAATAAGAACTTTCTTCGAAAAAAATTTTTTTTTTGTTATTCTGTAAACATCCAAACGTGTTCTTTAATTTTTTTCAGGCAGAACCATAAAGACCTGCAAACGGGTACCTAATCGAGTAGCTATTAACATTTCTGTATGCACTAAAAGGTCCCCTCAGTACCTTTGGTTTAAAAAGTGCATAAAAGCCCCCTGATTATTAATATGAAGAGTACTTTTTCGGAATGTGGTGCAACGTTTGCTTAAACAATTTTTTTGAACAATCACGTTAGTTTCAAAAACAACAATTTTTAAAATCATTTTCGGCAAGATCATGGACAAACCAAATTTTTATATTTATAAAATTTTCCATGCAACGAACCGTTTTCAAGTTAGAGTGATGTTATCAATTGAATTTGCACTGAAATCGACATATTAGTGGCTGAATATTTTGGCACCTACTAGACCGGAAAATTTCAAAAAAATGTAAATTATTCTACAGGATACTTGCTTCAAGAAGAAAAGAAAGATTTTCGAACGGATAGGAAACTTTAATGAATTACTTCATGTAAAAGGCAGATGCTACAACTTTTTAAAAAAACTTAAGGAAATCACCGTGATTACAAGTACTTTTGTTAATTTGTGAAAATTTCAATCTTATTAATAACAATTTTCAAAAACAAATGCGTATATTTGATAGAACTTTAGTTTTCAAACGTGTTCCTCGACTTGGAAGAAATGAGAAACAATTTTATCTTCATAGATTTTCTTCTAATCCAAAACATTTGTAAATAATATTCGGTCTGTGCCAACTGCAATATTACAGTTTAGATTTTAGATTTTTTTTAGTTATTTATATGATAGCTTCTCAATAATCTTTCTCTCTGTTACCACTTTGCAAACATGCTCCATTTGTTATTAACAATTGTTATAAACAAAAACCTAGAATTAACGTACCTGCTCTTTTCATTCGCGTTTCTTTAATGGGGCGCAAAGAAAAACTTTTGTCCCCCCTTGTATTGCTCTCCTTTCAAACCATTTGTCAAGTACCACATTATAAACAATGTATTGCAAAAAAGTCTTTGGTCTTGCCAGCTGCAATCTTACTGTCCTGATTTCCGATTTTTTTTCATCTGGTAGCCTCCTAATATTCAGTTTCAGACCATAGATAACAAATGGTTTGAATTAGAAGAAAACCTGTGAAAGATAAAATTGTTTTTTTTTTTTTTTTGTTCAATTTGAAAAATACGTCTAAAAACTAGAGCTATATCAAATATACGCATTTGTTTATAAAAATTGGCATTACCCAGGGTGACGACTTGACCGGGAAACCGGGAATTTTATTGACAGGGAAATGACCGGGAATTTAATTAGAAAACCGGAAATGTATTTGACTCAACCTAGACTATTCAAAATTCTAAAAAAAAAAAATACGAGAAATTACAGCTTTCTATTTATGACTCAAAAAGATACATTATCATTCGATTTAAAGAATGTAACGTTCCTTGAATCTGATTCTCAAAATATTTAAATAAATCTGTACTTGATGAGAGGAAGAATTTTTTTTTCTTTTTTATAAGAAAAACGTTTAGCGAATTGTTTGCTCTGTGAGATTTTTTTAGCAGGCTGAAATTCGATAATCAAATTTATGGTAACCCAAACATACAGAAAGAATTATTATCTAAATTTTTTCAAAAAAATGTATTTATCACGTTTTATTTGCATTCTCCTCATTTATCTAACTTGGGACAGGGAATTGCAGAAAATAATTATAGTTTTCATTTTAGGGCAGGGAGTTTCAGTGAGAAAGTATAATATTTCACTTGGAACAGGAAATTTTCTACTTGGAACGGGAACTATTCAAATTAATGTATTATAATACGGATTTAGAAGAGGGAATTTAAAAAAAATCGTTCCTCCAATTCAAAATTCGTCACAAGCAGTCTTTAGAGTAGGAGTAGTATTCCGAAGAAGAAATATTTCTAAATTATGAAGGAAAACTTGTTTAAATTGTTCATTGCAAATGCGTCCTTTTTTAATTGAAAAATCAACTACTTGTTCAAAATTTAAACTTGTTTGTTGAGAGCTAAATTTTTATGTTGAAGTTGCATTATTTCGATTCAAAATTCCTCTCTGGTTGAAATTCTAACTACTTTGTTAAAAATCAATTCATCTTTCTTTGGTGAAAATTCAAGTATTTAGTTGGACATTGATTTTTGAATTTCAAAATTAAACTATTTCTTTGAGAATTTATGTACTTCGTGGAGAATTTGCCTTTTTTGTAGAAAATTTTTCTTTATGGTCGAAAATTCATCTTTTTGCTTAAATATACATCTATTCATTTGAAGATTAATCATTGTACCTAAAAATTCATAACTTTGGTTGAAAATCAATTTCTTCAACTGAAAATTCAACTGTTTCATTTTTAGTGGAAAATTGATATTTTCTGGTGCAAAATTCGACAATTTGGTGAAAATTTGTCTTCTTAAATTGAAGCTTTAATTATTTCGTTGAAACTTCACATATTTTGTTGAAAAGTCGGTTTTTTTTGTAGAAAATTATCTTTTCCTTCGGAAGTTAAAAGTTAATATTCTTCCTCAGAAATTCTTCTTTACAGCTAACAGTTCAAGTTATACAGTCGAACATTTTTCATTTAAGTCGAACATCAATCTAGTGAAAAACTCGTATGTTTTGTTCATAATTAATTTTTTGAGACAAAAATCTCACTTTTCCATTTTTATTTGAAAATTTTTATTTTTATAGTTCAAATTTCAACCATTTTGTTGAAAAATTGTATTTTTTGGTTGAAAATTAATTTTTTGTCAAAAATTGAACTATCCTAGTTAAATGATCATCATTTTATTCAAAAATTAATCTTTCTGGTTGAAAATTAGACTACTACAGTTGAATATTTACAATTTCATTTCATTCTTCTTCATTTTTTGTAAAAAATTAGTAATTTGTTCGACAGTTAGTTTTTTTTGTTTGTTGAAACTTAGTTTTTTTGCAATAGATAATTTTCCAAACTAAAAATTTAACTTATTCCTGTTAAAAATTCCATAGTTTCAGTTAAAGATGAATTTGCTCATTTAAAGATCCATTTTTTTTCATTTTAAAATTTCAGTATTGAGTAAATTTTTTGTTGGCAATTTATCTTGTTCAGTAAAAGTTAATTTATCTGTTTTAAAACTCAACTCTTTCAGTTGAAGATACTTCGTTTTAGTATAAAACTCTTTTGCTTGGTATAAAATTGCTTTTTCAACTAAAAATGTTACTGTTCCATTTCTCGTTGCAAATGATTATTTTTTTAAGTTGACCGGGAAAATTGAAAATATACCTGGGTATTACCCGCCGAAACGGGTACCCTTTCGGGATCCTAGAAATTCATGTATCGGCAAAATGTCCAACACTAAAAGAGAGATACGATTCTTTCGCTACAATTGGAAAAAAATTCCTGTTGTGCTAGATTTAAGTTTGCTCAAGAAGAACAAAATTAGCATTCCCAAAGCAGTAAACGAATTTTTTCATAATAAATAAGAATTTCAACTACAGGTTTGAATTTCCTTACAAAACAACGTGCATAATTTTTTTGTATTTCCTGATTTTATATTATCATTCACTACCAAAGACTGTACAATTAACAATTCCACTAAATATTTGGCCTGTAGGAAAAAATTTCGAATCTTGAATTTTCAAATTCAAACACAGAACAGAAGATATCATCCAATAGAACTTAAATTTGGAGAGCTTTTAGGCACATACATTTATGGCATTTTTATGAATAATTCTTTTGTACTTTGCATTTGTAACTCTTTTTTTTTTGCGAGAATCTTCATCTGAAATCTAGGAAATATTTTTATTCATCCTCTGATGTAACTAAAGATTTTAATTTGAGTTAACGTTTACCTGCAAACTTTGTGGAATATTCTGAAATCTTTGGAAGATTTTACAAAGATGTATATTTTGATTCATTTAAGATTTTGGTTTTCAGTTATTGCAAAATTAGAAAACTTCAAAATCTTCAAGATTCCGAACTCATGTTTAAAATAATCATGTTATAAATTGACATTACAGTTCAATTCCTCACATTTGATTTTCATTATTAACAGGAATCAAAGGTATTGGTAGTGGAGTGAACGAACGAGATGAACCGAAACAAGAGAGCTTGGAGCCCATCTTATTGCGAAATTTGGACCTGTCATTGCAAATCGAACCTAAGGAGGATGTGATTTTAGGAAAAAAGGGCATTACGCTTAGTTGCAACGTAAATCCTAATCAGGACATTACCTGGTTGCACAACGGAGTAGAAGCACCTCCCTGTGGAATCTCTCGTTGCACTTTTCTTCGTAATGGCGCTCTTCATTTTTATAAGGTACAATTTTCCTATCATCTTGCTCAATAAGCATAAGTTGAGTGCTAATATTCCCAATGTTTTTTGTCTAACTATTATATTTTTTCTATAGAAAAAAAATCTGGAAGTCACTCCAAAACGCAAGGGATGGAACAACAGTTCAAAAACACCAGTAAAAGATGAATATCGATGCGTGGTGCGCACCAATTTTGGGGGATACTTACGATCGTCCCCAGTTGCTGTACGAATCGCCAGTGAGTTTCTCCACGGATTAATTCATCTAATCAATAAGTCTAATATTCAAAATAACATCTATGCGCCAGGGCTGCCACTCAGTCACTCAAGTCACTTTTTAGTCACTCTTCTGAGAAACAGTCACTATAAGTCACTTTTTTCAAGAAGTAGAATGGAACGTTCCTCTAGTCTGATTCTGAAAATTTCTTAATAGATTAGATTTATCACTCCATGTATACCCTTTCCGGGTTTTTAAATATCTATATTCCCCCTCTCACAGGAGATCGTCAGACATTGAACCCTTCAACTCAAATCCCTTCCCGAAATCCTCAATAACCCCAACTCTCATAATAAGCCTCGAAGCAATGCCTGACGTACTCAATCCTGTGGGATTTTTAATCTTTGAAAACCCTACCGTCTGCAGCCGGATTTTTAATTTAAAACGCTCGCATTCGCCTGAACATTTGGTCAGAGGAGAGGAAAACTGCAGAAAACCAAAACTCCTGAGCGCAGTCGATTATCGACAGACAAGTCTAGATGTACACATTCGATAGCATCGATTGCCTACACCGATCCTCGGTGTCCAATCTCCCGCTCGACAGTAATTAAACGTGGTGAAAACACGACTAAGCGAGAATCCCGAGCAGTCACCCACCCGAGCGCTTACCGCGCTCAAACATGCTTGACATTTGAGATCCCGCCCAAGTCGGAAGTTACCACGCAGCGACTGCCGTCGGTATTTATTATTATTTATATTATTACGTCTTTTTTTAGCCCATTTGGATACAGGTGTTTCATTTTAATTGATTAATGATAGCCGGCAGTATTGGAGCTTAATTCGCTCTGATTCTGGCATTTTACGTTTCTTTGATGCAGACATTCCTTTAAATCTCTCTTCTTCGGAATAATTTGATGAAAGAACTAAAATAAAAATAAAATAATTATGATTTTAAAATTATTGTTTTACTAAAGGTAATTTTACCCAAAAAATGATTTCAATAAAGCAATTCACTTTTGCAAAATTAGAACTTTTTAAAAATAATCAAAACTATCAAAATTGGAATTTTACATAACTGGACTTGATTATTCCAGAAAATCGCACAATTTTTCAATTCTATGCACATTTAGTAGACCTACTATACTTTCTGTATTGACATTCTTTAAGATACGCCAAAACGTAACTGAAAATGATAAATATATTTCGAATTAATTTATCAAAACACGTGTCACAGAATCCCGGATGGAAATGAATTTTCACAATAAAACGCAATTAATTACAACAAATTATTTGGTTGTTCGTCAAGTAATTTTTTTGGCAGACAATAGGAAAAAACTCCGAAATAGGTGAAAAAGGTGACCAATTTTCTAAATTAGGTGACAAAGTTCAAAATAGGTGACAAAAGGTGAATAGGTGACACACTGTGATGACTGCAAATATTTTAATGTGTTCAAGGGTTTTATCTCTAGATTTTGAAGAGGTTATTTTATATCAAAATTAGATATTAGTTGTATCGAAATATCTTTTTTCGAATGGCACTAACGAACTGAAACAAAAGTTTTAGTCGGCTTCCTGCAAAAATTCATGACTTTTATCCAGAACAGCCTCGTAGCAACCCTCCATACTATAATAAATAAATAGGACTAAAAAACATGAATTTTTTTCAGACACCAAACGCAGTAAATAAAGTGAAGGAAATACTGCACGAGAAACCAGACTGCGTAAGTTCTAGTCGTTCCACTTTGTGAATTGCCTTGTAAATAAGTAGACTGCTTCCAAAATAGATAATAATGCAATTTATCTTTATAGATTGGGCTTAAAGTTGGAGTAAAGCAACGTGGCTGCAATGGACTTAGTTACACACTAGACTACGCTACCGAAAAAAGTAAACTCGACGAAGAAGTCATTCAGGATGGAGTTCGGGTGATAATTGACAGAAAAGCTCAGCTTTCACTTCTAGGTACAGAAATGGACTACGTAGAGTCTAAATTAAGTTCTGAGTTTATTTTTAATAATCCAAATATCAAAGGAACTTGTGGCTGTGGAGAAAGTTTTTCTGTATGAAAATAAACCTTAGTAGTGAATATTAATCTGTACACATGCCTGAACGAATTTTCGGGCACTTGTTCCACAGAAATAGAGCAATGTCCAAAAGCTTTTTTTCACAAATTATAGATAGTTAATCTAGGAGCAATGTTTTAGTATTGAAAGTATATTCCTCGTAGAGTTAATGTCAATAAAAATACTTAGAACTTACAAATTTCAACTTGAATTTGATCGTTCTGATTAAGAGTTCAATTTTTATTTATTAAAGTACTTCTGAAAATATCCATTTGTTGTTGGAACAAATAGTCGTTGAGTTTTAGATAAACAAAGATACAACTTGACTTTTCATCATTTTTATATCTGTAAAAATAAAATGACGATCAGGTGATTCTATTTGTTTGATTTGTTTGTAAATATATATATATATATTTTTTTTCTTTTTGAAATGATGCTTTATACTTCATGTGTAAATTGTAATACATAATGGAATTTAACATTAATTTATTTTTAGCCATTGTATGGGAAGTCATATTTAGATGAGATGCGTTTAGCAACTTGTACTGTAATTAGAAAATAAAGCATCCTTTATGTGAATAGGAAATCCCATTTTTTAACTACCTATTAATATTTAGATCACAAATTTATAAACGAAGAAAGTAATATGAAAAAAGCTCAAAAGGGCATACATGTGAGAATAAATTGAATTGAATATAAAATATAAACGAGGAAAGTATGTATCTATTCATATTTTATTATTTAAATCATTCAAATTAGGAATGAAATTTTTTGGAAGTGACTTCTACATAAAGGAAATAACTTTCAATTACGATCTTGGCCGAAAGTTTAACGCTTGTAAGTGTACTTTTTCAGATTCTGTAAAGGGTTGAATTTGAGAAGAAATTATCCAAATACTTTCAAAAACGATTGCGGTTTTAATAAATGCTGATAACATTTTTCAAATCGATATTCTACAATATTTTTAACATTTTTCAAAGGACAGCCTTTCACTTTTTTGAACACTGTTCTCGTTTTAAGTCATTGAAAAAAATGAGTTCAAACTCTCAAACCTGATAAATATTTCATTCTAGTCAATTAAAACTGAACCGAAAATTAGTTTCACTTTTAAAACTGAAGCTTGAATATTTTTTTATTCGGAAATTTTCAATTCAAATTATCAATAATTTACAAGTATGAAATGGACGCTTTTAACACTTAACAATTGGACATCTTCAAGTTGAATGATATGAAACTGTAAATTTCAATTTTTCATAAATTGAACAGTACAAATAGTCCCCTATAATTCAGTACACAAAAACCAAATTTTCCTCATCGCATCTGAAGCTTGAGAACTCTGAATTCTCCAAACGTTCACTCAATAAAAATGTTGAGAAAAATGACTCTTCCAATTAAGATAGAATAAATAATAAACGAAATTTCCTCCCTTTCATCTAGATGAAAATGATATAAACAAAACAAAATTGCTTCTTTCAGTTTGGAAAAACTTGAAAGTCAAAATTTCCTTCCCTCAAACTTGACAAAAATCTTGAAAACAGGAAAATGTTTCTCTTCCAATTCGGGAAATGAAAAGGTCCCCCTTCAAACTCAATACAAATGTTTAACAGGAAAAAATGCCCCTTCTTAATTCAGAATAAAAATATATAATCAAATTTCATTCTTCAACCCTATAAATACGTTGGAAATGAAAATTTTTCCTCTATAGTATGACCAAAAATTATTTCTCTTAAACTCAATCAAATCGTAAAATGGGAGATTGCCTCATCCCATTCAGGAAATAAATAACTTGAATTTTATCCCTTGCAACTCCATAAAAATGTTCAAGAAAAATTGGAAACCAAAATTTTCGCTCTTCCAACTCAATAAAATTGTTTTAAAGAAAACTTTCCGCCTTAAAATTCAGAAAGAACAAAAATACAAAAATTTCCTTTTTCTAAACTCAAATCAAATCTTAGAAATAAATGTCCTTCTTTCAATTGAAAAATTTAAGACAGGTTCTAATCTTCAATTCAATAAATACAGTTAGAAATTCTTCGAATTTAAAATGTACGGTTAGAAAGGTAGAACTTTTTTCAATTGCAATATTTTTCAAACACGCATTGTAAACTAAATTATTTCATAATTGAAAAAGTTCATATCCAAGTGATTGGATAAATTTTTCTTCTGATTTCCCGGTCCAGTAGCAAAATTTTTATAAGCGAGTTAATAATTTTTTAATTGAGAAGTGTTGGAAATGATTAACAACTCACGTTGGAATATATGTAACAGAAATTCGAATAAATCATTAAACGATAAGAATCAAATGCATTAAGAAATTTCGGAGCCGATGAAAATCAATATTCATCGAAACAACTATCTTGAAAATTTTGTTTCTTTAACAAATTTTTCAAAAGAATGTGCCTCATATTATGTAATCCATAAAAAATTCGTAATTTCAGAGATTATTCAAATAATTTCCTGCGACGGATATGAATGAGTTCCCCATGTTTAGGCAAAGATAATATTTGGTTTAGGAGAAACATTTAAATGTAAAATAATCACAAGTGAAAACAAAATTTGTTAAGAAAATACATAAACCAGGTGCAATATTGGTACAGCAGTTTTTTCACCACTGTAACAACTTCTTACCTGAATGAGCTTAACATTCTATAAAAAAAATTGAAAGTAAACTTTCGAAAGGATATAACAAACTTATTAATGTTGTAATAAATACTTTATTTACAAATTTTAGTTTTTAGGACATAACCTAACCTTTTAACGATTCCGAAGATGATTATTCAGTATGCGTCAGACGTAGCTTATGAAGAGTGCATAAATAAAGCTCGTTCATTCATCGGTTCTGAGAAAGTGAACATCACAGATTTAAGGCCAATCAAAATTCGAGTTCTATTACTTTCAGTATTGAAAACTAACCTTAATGTTAGAGTTGTCATGTTGTCAATTATTGTTCTTTTTGTTTTTGCAAAAATCTTTTCGTTCACCAAACATCTGTACGATAAGATCTTATAGCTAAAACGAACTTCTCTCTTTTATCATTTAAACCTTAGATTATTATAAAGTGTTTTAAAAATTCGTCTCAAATTATATCTTTGGTAGCAGAAAAGCTTGTGCAAATGGAAGTTTATTTGGAAAGCATTTAGGAGAAATCACGCCTGTGTTCTTCTCCAACTGAAAATTCTCGGCTTTCGAGGATCATGAATTCAGCTTTTAAATTTATATTGTATTAGTAAAAACTTTTTCAGTTTCCAAGCAAAAAGACTACATAAGCAAACGAAAGTGACTCGACGAAAGTTTGCAGCGCATGCGCCTTAGGTACCTCAAACTCTTAAAATACTTTTTTCCCAATATAATCTAGGTACAAATTTGATTTTAAAAAATTATAAAATATTTTTGTTGTCTCTTAACTTCTTATTTTCGAATAAACTTTCTCCTTTCGGTAATAAATATGAATTATTTGAAGCGAATCAATGCTTCTAAGAGAAATTCTCACCCCTCATTGGCTAAAAATCTGAATAACCTCTTTCGAACAACAGAAACGGCAACTCCAAAAATTGAATTTTCTCATAGAAAAAGTTGACATTTTAGATCTACACATGCTGAATGATAGCTTTATAAATCAGTACCAATTTTTTTTGGTCGGTCTACGTCTATAAAAATACTCATAATTAATAAGAAGAAGAACTGGGTGGGGGATAAGGGTCTCTGGTAGGGAGATGTGGTTCCTGATTGGAGGATTTCGGCCGCGAGAGGCGCTGTGTTTTCCATTCTCGCATTTCGCATTCTGTGGCTTGGAGACACAGAGCAAGGCAGGACAGGAGGGCATGCGAACCACAGTTCAGTGCCGCCATTGAAGGCCTCCTGTTCGTTTGCGAAAATTCGCTTGCGTTGAACCAATTTTCTGCTAGCCCATCAACCCGCGAGGGCCGCGAGAGCCCCCTCATGCAAGAATACTGCATTCTGCTCAAAGATAGATTGAGAAATTCCGTCGATGATGATAATAATGTAAGTCAATTCCCACGAATATCCCACGAGCCCATCCGCTCGGGCAAACGGCTAGTCTGCCACTCGGCAAAGCGTGCGCAATCGCCGAGAATGTGTGCGAGTCGTCAGTAGTCAGTAGAGTGTTAGTGAGTGCTATAGGTACCAATACGTACTTGGCGTGACAGCCTCTCTGTCTAACGAGCAAGAGTAAAAGTCTCGAAAGCGAGACCATTCCTTGTTCTTCTAAGGACTTGTATTTCTTAAGAATAGAGCCGAAAACCCAAACGCAGGATCAAATCTCCGACGATTTTAACCTCAAATTGAACTTAGTAGATACCCCGACCCGGAAGTCTCTAAATTTTGAAGCTCGAAGAGAAATTGAACCTGGGGCAAGGTCGAAATTGATGAAATTGGCCCCCCAGGTCCCTTTTGCTAATTTCAGGACTTTAAAAAACTATGAGTATCTCTATTCGTGCATATAAAAAGGTTCTTCTTTCTCACTTAGAGGTGTTCCAGATCTCGTTATCAAGGGCGCTTGCCACGAGCCATTTCGAAGGCAGATTTTCGTATTTGGTTTGCCCTCTTTCGTATTATATGAGTGCATATTCAAAGAGAAGGTTCGAATTTTCTGAAAGGGCTTCTCCAGTGATTTTGTGATGAATTTCAGATACATTTTTATCATATGTGAAGGAAAATCGAGTAATTCTCAACAGGGTGAGATTTCGTACTAATAGAGTAATTTGAAGGGCTTTTGGTAATTATAAAGGGATTAGTATTTATGTTTCATTGATTTAATCAGTATTTAGAAGAAATCGTGTCTTTTGAAGAAAATATTACGCCCATTTGTTGTGCAAGTGTGGGAATTTTGTGTCTGTGTGAGGGTCATTTGCACATATGTGTTGCGTTCACGAGCTCCAAAGCATATAACCTCGTTTTTTGACGAATTCCGATAGATTATTTCCCCATGTTTTCATACAGGGTGTCCTGCCATCAGATTCTAGATTAAGTTATGAAAATATCAGGGAAATTTGAGAACAGAAAAATATATTAAAAAATTGAAGATGAGTTTTTGTTCAAGTGTGACACTTTTTCTACTTTTGGTGTCAGGTTCCAAGAATGTCATCCCTTAATAATTTTTAAGAATTATATTAATCTCCTTTTGTTCGATCTTTTATCACATCTGTTCTCACTTGGTAAATTTTTTCCACATTAAAATTTGATGAATTAAATAAGGATAAATCAGAATTCTAACTACTCTTAACGCCCAAGATTCAGATTTTGGTGCGAAATTCTTGGACATCGAAAAAAAAATATTATTACAAATTGTACAATTTTGAATTAAAGACGTTAAAAATCCAATAATTTGAGATCGAAGTTTTGAAACTTGTACAATATCAATTTTCTACCCAAATAGTTGAACAATTTTAGGTCAAAAACTCTAAAATTAACTACAAAATTCTTGGACATGGAGAAAAAAAAGAAAATGTATGGTATTAAATCTTACAATTTCAAATTAGTAACGTTGAAAATTTAGTAATTTAAGATTGAAACTCTTAAACTTGTACAGTTATAATTGTTATCCTAAATAGTTGAATAATTTTAGGTGACAAACGTTCAAAATGTAATAATTTGAGATTGGGACACAAATTTAGTCACATTACAATTTTTCATAATTCTATCAACTTCCTTTTGTATTGTCTTTCCACATTTGTTTCAAGTGCAAGTTTGTATTTTCACATTGAAACTTGAGAAATTTAATTCAGATGATTCGAAATTGAATTCTTTTTTCCTTACGTTCAACATCCAAATTGAACCACAAAGTTCTTGGACATTGAAGAAATAAATATATGGTTTGAAATTGTAGAATTCCAAATGAATGTCGTTGAAAATCCTGTAATTTTTGATTGAATTTCAAGCTTGTACAATATCAAATTAAAAACCTGAATAGTTGAAAACTTTGAGCCTGTAAACATTCAAAATTCAATGATGAATCCAAATAATCACATTTTTTTATTAAAAATATATACCTGCATAATCTCCAAGTGTATAAATAAGTTTGATACAAAATAGAACATGTATGGTACAAAATAGTACAATTTTAAATTGAAATCTTTAATAGCTCGTAATTAGGCTATGGAAATTAATCAATTAATTTTCCATAAGTGATGGAGTTTTTGTTAAAAAAGGAGCAAATCTGTGAGTGAAACCTTTTTTCTATCTTCGGGGTCACGATTGAAAAATGTGGTCATTTCACAATTTTTTATAATTGTATTAATCTCTTCTTGTTCGTTGTTTTACTACATTTTCTCGAAGTTTGATAGGTACATATTTTCACGTTAGAACTTGAGAAATTGAATTAGGATAAAAACATAAATTTTGAAGCCTCTTTTTTAAGAATTATTAACGTTATTAATCTAGTAATTCGAAATTAAGACTTTCAAACTTGCACAATGTCAAATTTTAATGATTTGAGATTTCAACTTGGAACATTTTCATGTCTGCGAGTAACGTTTTTTTCTACTTTTGAAGTCACCCTTGAAAAATGTGGTCTCTTCATGATTTCTTAGAATTATAAATATCTCTTTTTTTCTTCGTGTTACCACATTTTTTCCAAGTTCAATTTGTTACGTATTTGCACATTAAAACTTGAGAAATTAAATCAATGTATGTTTTCAAATTGAAACTAGTAAAAAAGTAGCAAAAAAAAAGCTGGTACAAAAAAAACCATTGTTTAATTCCCAAAAATTGTGTAGTTAGATTTACACGTTTTTATACCTTGGACAGTGGAATATAGAAAGTCGAAAACATTTCAAATGTGATCGTTTGAGATTTGAACTTTCAAAATTGAATACTATGATATTCAAAGCGTTTGGAAGAGGGATATAAGAATTTTGTATGTACGTACCAAAAATCGTATGCTTTATAGTTAAAATTAATTAAAATTATACAGATCTGAATCATAAATTGCCATATAAATTGAACAATGTTTGAAGATTCGAATTCTGGAAATAAAATAAAATGTGACGAACTTGTTTGTCTGCCAGTTTAGGGTATGCTTATGCAAAATTTGGAGCACTATTTATCTGATTCTCTTCGAACACCCTGGCCGTAACCGTTTTTCCGCTAAAAATTGATTTAACTCGATTGCCTGAATTTGAGTTAACGAATATTGTACAAGAAACGATTGTTAATAAATTTTTGCGAAAATTCACATATTTTTGCATTTCAAAAAGTGGGCCATCAAGAATTCGAAGTGTTTCAAATGAAGTAATATAAAATAGAAAATATGTTGTTGAAAATTGTACACTTATAAACTTAGCAGTTTTAAACGTTGAAAATGTGGTAATTCATCAGGAAATTGCATCACTCTTGTATTAAAAAAAGTGGACCGTCTTAAGTTCGAAGTGTTTGAAATTGTGTATTATAAAATAGAAAATATGTCTCCCAAGATTGTACATTTTGCAATGAAAAACTTGTATAGTTACTACATTATAGATCATTAACTTTCAAAATTGGAATTGAAATTCTCAGAATTGAATAATTTTTTAGAAATAGGAGAATTTTTATGTATGTTTTATAGATCGAATTAACCAAAATTATTCAGATTCAAATGGTGAACGTCTATACAAGAAATGATCACAGATTGCGTTATTTTAGGAATCAACCATTTGTACTTTAAATATAGGTTCGGATAATTTAAAAATCGGAAATTTGAAATTGAACGATGTTCCAACTTTCAAAGATCCGAATCTTCCAAATAAAGTAAAATCTGTCTAATCCAATTCTCTTAGGTTACCCTGGTCATAACAATTCGTCGGATAAACATTGATTGTACATACTCGGTTTTATGCGATTTGAGTTAACGAATGTCGAGCAACGAACGATTGTTTAAGAATTTTTGCAAAAGTTTTCGCCTTAAAACTACTTTTAATTTTGTTCTTCTGATTGTCGAGAATACGAGTATTGCGAGTGTATATTCTTTGTGTGAAACTGTTTTTATCGGTCTTTTATCAGTTGGTTGTATTACCCTTTGCGAAACCGTTTTTTAAGTACAATTTCTTCAGTGATTCAATTCTTTTGTACAAAAGTACGAAATAGTTTTAAATCGGTACATGCTTTGTGTTTTTCTTTGTGACTCCTGACTCTGATTTCAATAAAACTGATTTACTGTAGAACGTTTTCTATCTTTCGTATAATATTATAAAAAATAAGATACATTTCAAATCCCTTTTCCCTAACTATTGTTACATTCAGATGTTCGTTTCCTACAATCATTTCTGATTAGAAATAATTTAATTGCTCCGATTACATGGACATTTTTTTATTATAAATTGAAATACCGAATTCTCATCATATTAGAATTAGATCGACATGACAATCATTTTTATCTGGCTTAAGGATCATTTTGAGTTAGATTCAGTGCAAGGAATGTTCATTTGAAAAACTTGCTAATTAAAGCTACATTTACTACGTGAAAATAGTAAATTGTTACATTTATATTCACTAATTTTAGTAACATTGAGTCCCTGGAGAATATCATCTTTTTTTTTAAAGTACAGAAACGTATGAATAGATCTTCAATTGTGAATCATAAAAATTGATGATTTTTAAACCGCAAGTCTATAACATTGAACAAATTCCATTTTTCCATCCCCGAAATCAAATATTCCAGAAAATAGCATTCAAAATTATATAATTCAAAGGTTTAAACATTCCTAATTCATCAATCTATGATTATAAATCTTAAAAACTGACAAAGTTTCAATTGGAAACCTAGGAATTGAATATATTTCAAGCTTTAATCATAAAAATTCAACTATTCCAAAAAGCATGCAAGTTTACTTTATTTTCAACTTTGAACATTTCGAATTAATGAATTTTCTATTTAAAATCATAATAATTGGTGATAAACCTTCTAAACCAATGTATATTCAACCAAAAATTATAAAAATTGATGAATTTTAAATTGCAAACTTATAAAATTCAATAAATTTCAAATCTTGGAGATTGAACTAATTCAAAACAGCATGCGAATTCACGTCATTTAAAACTGTAAACATTTTAAATTAATAAATTTTGAATTCAAAATCCTGATAGTTAATAATTTTTTAGATTGCAAATTCATTCTATTGCAAAACTCCATTTTAACACCTTCAAATTCGAAGAATTCCAAATTCAAATCTTGATAATTGAAGAAACCCAAAAAAGCATGCAAATGTTAATTCTTTTAAACTGTAAACATTACAAATTGATGGATTATCCTATTCAAATTCATAAAAATGGTTGAGTCTTGAATTGGAAATCTATCAAAATGGAGAATCCCATTTTTACCTCTTCAGACTGGAATCATTTTCATTCGAAAATCTATAGAATTTAATCAATTTGAATTTTCAATCTTGGAAATTCAAAGATTTCCAAAAAAGTATACAAAGGTACACTGTTTCGAACTGTTTACATTTCAAATTTATAAATCTTCAATTCAGAATTCAAAGAACTGATGACTTTTAATTTGAATAATTTTTTCATTGGAAATCTATATTAGAATCGAAGTATTTAATTTGAAACTTTTCAATTTGGTGTATATAGAATTGAAAACTTTTTCTCTTCAAAATCAGGAAAATTCAAGAATATTCAATAGTACATCATTCAAGAGTTTTCATTTGTAAAACTTCAAAATTAAACTAATCCAAAAAAATGCATTTAAAGTTAAATCATCCTAAAGTTTTGATTATACAAATCTTCAAGATATGCCTATTTCAAACATTCAAAATTAAACAAATAGTTGATTGAAATTAAAAATTTTTATCAGTTTTGTTGTCCATATGTTTATTTATATTTTGATCATTTTTAATTCCATATATTTTATAAAACTTTTAATTAAGGCATATATTTCGATTTGATAATTAGGCAATTAGCATAAGAAAACATGAATACATGTTTAGTTTTAATCTTGATTTTGATGCCATCTTTCTACAAAAAGAAATTGATTACAATTAATAGAAAATAGTTTGTGAATTGAAAGAATAAATACTAATTTCGCGATTTCTCTGGTGCTAAACTATGAAGATGAAAATATGTTCAAATATTTATTCAGCACTCATGAGTCTTAATCACTTGAGTCTTTTTCCAGTATTAATTTCTTAATTGTTGAACAAACATTTGTAATCCGGTTAACTCTTCAGCTGTAATATAAAATTATATGGGAATTTAGATAGATATTTAATTTGTTTTATTTTTTATTTCAGGTCACCGACATGCGAACGGTTGTGGACGTCATCACAACCCTGGAGAGAGTGGCGATCACCAAAGAAGTGCTTGAGGCATGCAACACATTTATCAAACTTTTAGCTTGTGCAAACTCAGAACTGAAATTACTGCATCTGCTATAAAAGAAATCAAGTGCAAAGATATTTTATAGATCTCAGAGATCACAGTCATTTTTTCTTTTTTCCTCCTTAAATTTCAAGATTTTCCTCAAGAACTTTGAAACTTGAAACTTCTCGTAAAGTTTTTGAGGTTTGCCAAACATTTCAAATGAATCAGAAGATTCCAAAGCTCCCATAATATTCTTTAAATGTTTCGAAACTGTTCTCAAAGACTTTAAAAGATTTCATAAAATTATTTTTCAAATTTCACATATTACAGAATATTTCACAAAGAATCAAGAAGAAAATTGACAATCTTTTTAAGAGAATCCAAAAATATTCCGAAGATTTCAGAGAGATATCTAATAGGTTTCACAAACATTTCAAATGTATCAAAATATTGCAGATTTCAAAAACCTCACAGAAATTTCTAAAAATTTCATAAAAATTCTAGAATACTTCACGAAGATTTGAAGAGAATTCAAAACGATCTTAAAATATTGCTAATTATGAAGATTCGACAAAAAATGTCTAAAAATTAACATATATCTTGAAGCTTCTACTAAGCTTTCTAAGATCTCAAAATATTTCCAAAGTTTTAAAAGATTTCAAGAGAATCCACGTTAATATTTCAAACTATTGCAAAGGTTTCGCAAATATCCCAAGAGAATTCACAAAGATTTCTCTATGATTTTCGAAAGATCCCACGCATATGTTAGAATTTTCCAAATAATTCCGAAACATTTCCAAGATACTGCTGAAAATTTGCAAAGATTTAAAGAAATGGCAAACATTTTCAGGTTCAAAAAAATATTTCAATGATAACGAAACATTTCCAAATCTTTTAAAATCTTTGTGAAACATATTTTTCAAAGCTATCTAGTAAAATTGTTTCAAACACGAAAGTAATTACCGGTATAGTATGTGAAAAATAAGCTGCGGAAAGGCGCTACTGTTCTTTAGAGGGCAGTTTTATGCAATTCATGTGATACCCATTAGGCATAGCAACTTTTAAATTAATTAAATACTCTTTTCTGGAAAAGAAACCTTTTTCCCACAAATTTGAACCAATGAATCGCTGTGATCGTTGAGGTCTCCTAGTTTTTAATTTACTATTCCAAAGGAAAGAATCATAATTAAAATCATGTATATACAAAAATGATAATAAAAGTATTTTTGTTAAACATTTCCCAAAATGACTGCAGTAAAATAAAGATTTTTATTTTGGATACTGGGTTTTCAAGTAATTCGGCTAGCATCTAAGTTTGGTTAAAGGAGTTGAAACATTAACGGACTGTGGATTTATTACTTCAAAAATCGTCCTAAATTGCTTTGTTATGAACTGTAACGGAATTCAGAGTACCTGTATCTATCTTTAAATTCTAATAAACTTAGTCGAGTCGAATTAATTGAAATTTCCAGAAAATTCCCAAAAAAGCACCTTTGATATGATGAATTAGAAACGATCTTTGACTTTTTTTTGAATCTTTAATTTTGAAATTTGTAGGTAACAAGGCTCGGAAAATATGTAAATGATATTCGAAGAAAATTAAGCAATGCCGAGTTGGCCAAGCGGATGAAGGATTTGGTCCGGCGATGGAGGACATGGATTAATCATAAAAATGAGGCGATTCCTGCAGAACCTCCGCCTCAAACGGTCGTCAATGGAATTAAATCTCCTCTTCCGACACAGAGAAGTCCAGCCTTGCGGGGACTGCAACCTCAAAGTCCGCTGCTTAAAGCTGCAGCACCTTTTAGGGTGAGTTACCTGTAATTTACGTGCATTTTTATTTATTTGTCACTCTTTTCAGGTGCCAGGCAGTGGGGTAACTAATGTACAGCGAAGCCCCGCATTGCGGGGGCCCCCTCTTGCGAGGGGCCTCCTAGGTTGAGCAGCAAAAATATATTTCAACTTTCATTTATGAATTCATTAGAAAATTTTGCTCTCTACTAAGCAATTCTAGGGTTGCAACAAGTCAGGTAATTCCAGAAATCCCGGGAATTTTGAGATGACGTGGAAAGTCAGGGAATATCAGGGGGAACCGGAAAGAGTTTGGGAATTTTTCGAAAAAGTAAAGTTGAAGTTTATAAGATTCTGTATGACTGTTGTCACTAAAAATGTTAAAGATAAATTTAAAAATAAACATTCCATTGAACTAGCATTATTAATCTCCTAGCGGGGATCACAGTCCGTTCCCTTTTTTTATCTTATCTCCTTTTTTCTGCTTTCAACTCCTAAAAAGTCCCCTCGAACACCTAAAATCAAGATTTTTGAGCAGTTTTCCTCTTTTTTACATAATTTCGAATAATTTTTCAAAAGACTTAAACAGAAATGCAAGTTTTTCTGTTTTTCTTATATCATCGATACTGCATGTGATAACTGAACTTTATAACTCACTTAATGC
This sequence comes from Neuroterus valhalla, assembly GCA_011762715.2. Lineage (NCBI taxonomy): Eukaryota > Metazoa > Arthropoda > Insecta > Hymenoptera > Cynipidae > Neuroterus > Neuroterus valhalla. Next base: position 11,836 of record WSXT02186842.1, on the reverse strand, counting down.
TAATAAAAATAGTATATTGCTATTGAAGTATCTGAATGAAGTTTAAACATTTTTTGTTAACAGTTAATCGCGCCTAAAGAACAAAGTGTAAATGCCAACTAATAGCCAAATAATCAATTTGTTGAGTAGGTTTGTTCGAACAATTATTAAATTTCATCGATGCATGACAAGAAGTCATTTCAAAGTTTCCTTAGGAATTTCCATGAGAATGTATAGTATAGTTATTTACAGTTAATTAATTTCCAACCCGAAATAAATACCTTTTCTACCGGAAAGCGAGATCTTCCAACAAAGCACATACATTCTCAACCAAATCGTTGGATTTCCAACAAAACTTATTTACGTTCAACAAAAAGATGTATTTCAATTTTTAATTGAAAAAAGACAAAGCTCAAACGCAAAACTATGACTTTTTAACAAAAGGAAGAAAGAGAGAATAAATCCCACCTAAGTGTTGCAGTTTTCAACTATAAACAGTTAATTTCTAACCAACAACAGAATAGACAAAATTAAAGAAATTTGAACTAGAGAGATAAATCTTCCACCTGAAAAATGAATTTTGAACAAAATAGTTCAAGTGTACTCCAACAATGTATTACGGTAATTTTCAACAGAGTAGTTCAAGTTAATTTTTAACCGAATAATAGAAATTTGTACCAAACTAGTTTAATTTACAATAACTGTTCAATTATCTATAAAAAAGATCAATTCTCATTTAAAAATGTAATAAAATTGAGCTGCTGGAACACTGTGATCCCTGTTTCTAGCTGTAAGTTATTTTCATGACTGAAAAAATAATTTATAATGGTCAGGGAAAATTCAGAAAATTTCAAAATCGGGATTTTGCGGCAACACTAATATAATATGCATATTTGTGTATATACATACAGTAGTGATCTTACCTAATTTCGCAACTTGTTCCTGGGTCGGCCGTTCTACAGTCGCTGATAATTAATATTTTCTCTATTTAAGAAAAGATTACAGACCATTCTTATTCTATCTTTAAGAGCGATTGGCCAAGAATGGAAAAATTTGAAGTTTGTACGCTGTATTTAATAGCCAGTCTCCCTACTTGGAGAATATACCAACGAATCAGTTACATTCTGAACCGAAAAACATTAATTTCCGATGAAATAGTGGGGCTTTCAACCAAAAAAGATGAATTTGCGGAAAAATACGACATTCTATCCTTTATATATAGTTTTCAAGCCAAAAAGACGATTTTGATATGAAATAATTGTATTTTTTACCCAAAATTATAAATTTCCGATGAAGATGATTGATTTTTTCCAAAAAAATATGAGTTGTCAACCAAAGACTCAAATTTCGACTCAAACATCACTTTTTAACCAAAAATAAATCATTTCGATTTCCCGATAAAAACATTAATTCATATAGAAAGTTGATTCTCAACTGAAAAAAAATTAAAATAAGGAAATATAAGAAAAAATTTACATTTTTAACCACATTTGAAGTAGCTAGATATCTTTGGATAAAACAGGACATTTGAATTTTCTACAAAGTTGATCAGTTTTATATTCGAGAAAAAAATAATTTTCAATGAAATAACTGCTTTTCAACCAATGAAGATGAATTTTTTTACGAAAACGATGTATTTGCAAACAAAAAGCCGATATTTTAACGGAAATTTAGAATTTTTAAACGATAAAGACGAATTTTTTTTTAAACAATTGTATTTTTTAACCCAAAAATATAAATGTTCAACCAAAAAAAAATCATTTTCTCCAGAAATATATGATCTCTCAACTAAATATTCCAATTCCAACTAAAAAGATCGCTCTCCAACCATACATGAGTTATCCTATTCAAATTTTCTGTTGAAAACGTTGAATTTCAACAAACAAAAAGCGAATTTCGTCAGAAATATTTACATTTTTGCACGCCACTGGAATAATTTAATATTAATTCGAATAGTGGATCTTCGGAAAAATAATTTTCCTACCAACAAAGATTTTGATTCCAAATAAAAAATAATTTTATTCATTACAAAAAGGCTAGATTATTTTTCAATCAAAAAGGATGATTTTGTAAGAAATAGATTTGATTGCGAACGAGAGAATTTAATTTTCAACTGACAAAGTTGAACTTCCAACCAAGATGATAAGTTTTCTACTATAGGAAAGACGAATTTTGCACAAAATAGTTGAACTGAAAACCGAAACAGTTGATATGCCTACCAAAAAAGATAAATTTCCAAACAAAAAGACGACAATTCATCCAAAATATAAAATTTCTGAACCAGAAAGACGAATTTTCTATGAAACAGTTTTATTTTCAACCTGAAAATATGAATGTTTAACCAAAAAAATTAATTTTTTTCAGAGAGATATTATTTCTACATAAAATATTGAAATTTAAACTAACAAGATCACTCTTCAACCATACATGAGTTATTCAAATTCTCAACCTATAAAAATAGAAATTTCTGAAAAATAGTTACCTTCCCCACCACAGTTAGAATTGAATTCAATCTTCAAAATATACATTTTGAATAAAGTAGTTCAATGTTCAACTGCAACAGATTATTTGTCAATCAAAAAAGATGACTCTTTAACAAAATGATTTGATTTAAAACTAAAGAATTCAACTTTCGACTGCAAAAATTGAATTCTCTACCGGTTGGAGTTGAGTTTTCAACCCGAAAATATGGATCTCTAACCAAGACAATTGATTGAAAAATTGTAGAAATCTGCCCGCCGCGCGGGCACATTCTCATAGCGCGCGGCTTGCTTCACTCGCAAGTTTAACTGTCGGTTCTCGCGCTTCGCGCTCGGTGATAAACTGACCTTGCGCTCCGAGCTCGGTCTTTGTACTTCCCTACATTTGCATACGAAGCTTTTGAAACACGATAGCAAAATATTGACTATTTCAATTGGATGATTGGGAATTCTCTTTTGTTGAAGCTTCTCCGGCTTTAACGAATACATTTTTATCTCGTGCTGCGCACTCGATCGAAATTCGTCCAAACGGTAGAGAAGTTTTGTTGCCCAATTTTTTTCATATGTTGTGTACTTTTTATAGAAATTTAATTGTTTCATGTTTTATTTTATTTTTTATCGTGAAAACAAAAACTGTGCGTTCAATCGAAAAAATTATAACAAATGTATAGATCTTTTCGGGAAGTTGTGTCTATTTGTTCTTTCCTAAACTTTTGCCAATCGTCCGGAAGTTCAATTTTTCCCTTTTTAACATGGTATTTTTTTAATAAAGCAAGAACTACTTGTCCTATCGAAAAGTAAATTTTACCAAATTTGTAGATCTTTTTCTGGTGCACAATTTCTGTTTATTTATATTTTCCCTTACCTTGCGTAGTTTGACCAAAAAATGAAACTTTCTATTTTTCATCATTTTTCGTGCCACCAAAAGTTGATTTTTCGATTTTTTGAGAAAATCCAAAAAGTTTTGAAGACCATCTTGTAGGGCTCCCAAGAATAAACATTTTTTTCTATAACTTTTTTTCCATATCTTCCGTTGTTTGGCTAAAAATTCTCATTTTTGTTTATGTTTTTGAATTTTGAAAATGACACAACTCTGAAAAATTTTGTTTTCATCAAAAATTATTATCAGGATAAATTGTTCTACTTATTACTCGATACAGGAAACTCTACTTACAATTTTCGAGTCTTAAAAAAAATGGTCTCAAAAATGTTCAAAATGCTCTAACTTTTTGAATTTTTTTCCAAAATAGCTGGCTAACGAACTTGACCTTCAGTTCCTGACACTGAAAGATTTTACAAAAGCCCAATCAAATCGATCAGTTTTTTCGAAAGTTATCGTGCTAACAGACAGACACATTCGTAAAAACCTGTTTTTCGGGTCCAGGGGGTCTCAAAACGTGGACATTTGACAAAAAAAAAGGGGGGGGGGGTCAAATTTTACACAAATCTCATACCTTCTCTGATGAGAATGTAAAAATGCATTTCCAACAAAATATTTGAGTTTCAACTAATAGAGATTACTTTTCAACAGGAAAAAAATTATTGGGAAATTTTTAGTAAAAAATATTAATTTCCAACCAAAAAAAAAACGAATTTTCCAAAACATGGTCAGATTTTCAACAACATTTGGAATATTTGAATATCATCTCAAACAATATATATTTCCAGCTCTAAAGAAATGATTTTTCTACCGAAGAAGATTAATTGAATTTAATCCAAAAAGACCGATTTCAAACAAACTTAGTTCAATAATCAGCTACAACAGATTATTTTTCAATAAAGAAGGTTTACTTTTTAAAAAAATATCTTAATTTTTAACCAAAGATTGTTATTCCAGCCTGAAAAGGTGACTTTTAACGAAAAATAAAGCATTCGAATTTCCAACGCGCAATTAAATAGTTAAAATTTAATAAAAAATTCCATTCTGAATAAGAAACAGTTTCATTGAACTTTGAAATTTTTATAAATTTCTTCTACGAAAAATATGGAATTCTGAACTAAGAAAGGAAAAACAAATTTATTGAATGTTACACTTTTTAGAATAAGACGAAAAATTAGAGTCTAATTGTCAGATTCCCAAGACAGAAAGTGGAATTTTTCTAGAAAACAGTTGAATTTTTAAGCAAAAAGATGAATGCTGAACTGAGTTATTGTGATTCAAATGAATCTACTTCAATAGATCAAAGATCAACTGAAAAAAGTACGCATCAGTGCCATGATTATAAATATGGAGGTTAATTTTTCGGAATCTACAACTATTATTTAAAAAATTTTCCAAAACAATTGAGTTAGTTGATAGTACTGAATTCTATGAGACTATTCGCGTTTTCGACGGTTCTTCCCTTATTGATTCCGGGTCCTCAACTCTTATAATAATTTCAATAATATCGTATTTAAAAATACATTTCTTAAAATTATTTTTATATGCCTGTAATATTTATTTATACTGTCTTTTACGGGCTTAAGAGTCTTTTACATAACCTTTCATTTATTCCTTTCACACACCTCACCACTAACTTAGTGGTGAGGTGGACATATAGCTTAAGGTGGGTTCCGAACCACCAAAAACGAACTCAGAGTCCGAGGCGCGAATCCAACCCGCAACCAGACGGAGTGGGTCCAAAGCTCATGCCTTAGCCCACACGAACAACTGACCAGTCAGATTATTTTTATATATTTTAACGAAAAATTTTGAAGATAATGTTTGAATGTTAACATTTTGAATTTCAAATGTTGAGTAATAAATTTATTATTAATAATGACCAAAAGAATTAATGTTTATACAAGTTGCTGTCAATTTCCATAATTTATTATTCGATGTTGTTTATTGAATTATATCTACATGGAATTCCTTTATTCATTCCGAAATATTCAATTTTCAAATGTTTCGAAATCTTCTTGAATTTCTTCGGAATGTTTGAATCTCTGAAATCTTCGTGAAATCATTGAAATCCTTATGAATCTTTGTGAAATCTTCAAGACATTCTGGAATTTGCGTGAAATTATTTGAAATTTTCCATCTTTGTCAAAGAATTCAGAATCTTTTGAAGTATTTTATATTTTGGAAATCTGGCTAAATCATAAAATGATTCACAATCTTTTGCTATCTCTGAATATCTTTGTGAATTTCTTTGAAATGCTAGAAATCCTTCGAGAATTTGTAAAATTTTTGCGGAATCTCTTCGAAAAAAGTGTGTTTAAAATTGTGTCAAGTATTACTAACCACCTCCATTGAAATGTCGAAGATAATTTTAAATACAAGATTTTAAAGTTAAAGTTTTGTTCAGAAATAAACGTTCTTTTTATACTTTATAAAGAATTTAAATTTCTGATTGACGGATCGTTTAAATACTAAAGTTCCTCTTGTATTTAAGAACGAAAGCTTCTTTTTCAGGTAATAAACATTGTAATTATATAACTTTGATTTATATAATTAATTTACTAATAATTTGCATATTTAAGTCATAATTTGAGGAAATTTCGATTGAATTTGGTTGAAGGGTTATCTTTGTTAGTTAAAATTGATCTTTTTTAGTTGAAATTTCCACTATATCATTCAAAAGGATGTATTCTCCCATCATTTCTCTATTTTATTTTCAAATGGCCCTTTTCTCCCTGCTTGAAGAGCATTTTCGAGTCTTAAATCAGAAACCACATTTAAAATAATTTACATTGTATATTATATCTTGAAGCTATATAGAACTTCTCCACAGGTCAAAAAGTATATTAATAATTTAATATTATTAATACATGTCAGCGTGGACCGAAACAAATAACATCGCGGATAATTATATTCTGAAGTTCTAAAATTTGTTATTCCTTACAAAATTTATATAATGAAGCAAAAAGTTTTGGATAATTATTATTATGAACGCTGGAAAATCAAACGAGGTAAATGTCAGTTCTAAAATTGAAAAATTTGAAGAAAAAAAATGAAAATTTCGAAATAAATCAAATTTAAAAATATGCTTTGAAGTTTGAGTGGTATCTTGCCCCTTGAAGTTCCTTATTTTTCTATTTTAACTCATCTATTTCCCCTCGAATATTCTTCATGACCACCGTGGATCATAGAAGTCTTATCAGTAATATCCTGTTTGTATATTTGCAGGTGTTAAGTCCAGCCTTATCAGTAAACAGTGAGTCCTCGCGTTCACCAAATGTATTTCCTGGCAAACAGCCGACAATAGCAGCCAACAATCAGAGGCTAAATTTTACCGGGTCTCTCCAGGAGAGCCGACCCATCAACCAGAATCATACTACAGAAGCAGTCCCTCGGACCCACAGTTCGAACAAGCGCCTGCGAAAAAACGACCCAGTGAATCAGCCAGGTCCATCCCATACGAACAGTGAACCTGCGGCGAAGAGGCCGCGCCTCAACGGCGAAGGTTCCTGTAGCAGAGAAAATTCGCAAGTGCCTAGCCCCTCTCTCAGCGAGCAAAATTCGCAGCATGCGGAATCTACCTTGAGCCCCGACTCGAATCCCACTTTGAAGAAGCGCGGTAGGAAAAAAGGTAGCAAGTCCCTGAAGGCGCAATCTCTCGAAGAGGACGTCAAGGAGAAACTAGCCAGCATTGCTCGTAATCCGAAAGTGAAAACCACCCAGGAATTACTGGCGGATCTTCAAGCTCGAGGATCAAACTCGAGCCATAATCTAAATCCGTTACCTAGTCACAGTATAGACCCACCAAATGTCGAGGACGTTCTGAGGAGTGAAGACGGACCAAAGTCCAAGTACCTGCGCTCATCTCAGAACAACTTCAGCGAAAATGCCTTGCAAGGTCGATTGTCGCCTAAGGAAAGTCGACGGATCTCCTCGAAACAGGTGAAAAATAAGACCGAGTGCAATTCCGATCTGCAAGATGAACACTCGAGACCCTGGCGAGATCTCACCCCTGAGGAGATTCTTGCCAAGTTACCGCCCTTGGATCCCAAATCGATAGAGTGGAGCGATTGCGAGGAAGATCGGAAGGAGGACGAGAACGAAGTTGAGCGTCCTCCACGGGAAGTGACCGATCAGGATCTCGAAAGGCTGAACTTTGAGTGTGTAGAGGGCCTCAATGGGAATTTCCAACCGAAGCTTTCGTCTCTTACCTCGGAAAATGAAAAGGCTGATATTCAGGAAGTCGCTGTGAACGTGAAAAAGTTAGACTTGTACAGGCGAGCGGACGAGCGAAAAGATGAGGAATTTCGAGAGTGGCACGAAATGCTCGCGAAACCGAGTTACGACAGCCAAATCCTCCACATATTGCCTTATGTTATCATCGATTAGTCATTATTACTATTGTTGTCTTTTTTTTCGAGTAGCCTTCCCGATTAGACCCCGATTGATCGCAAGCCTAGTTTTCAGCCTTTCGATCGTCTCAGATCGCAGGGTATTTGAGAAGTTTCGAGAACCTGTGATGAAACATTCTCGGACTCTAAAAGGCCTCTTAAGTTTTTAAAAAGTTCTCAGGCTCTCGAGAAGTTGTGACGTTCTTGGTGGCGAAAGAATCTCTCGAGCTATCTTTTTGATCCGCATAAATTCCGGCCTCAAATCAGCACATTTGCAGATCAGTAGATCCCGAACACCATAATTTATGTGGACCCAAACCATCACTCGAGAGATTTCCCCCTCGCCAAGAACGTCCCAGCTTCTTGAGAAGTTCTTAGGTTCTCCGATAGGTTGTCGAGTATATCGCGCCCTGAGACGAGCGAAAGACGAATCGCTAGTTAAGTCGACCCAAATATTTTTTGTCACCCTGGGGAGAATAATTCTTTGAGCATTTGTGATAATTGCGGTAGGAGATTTAAATAAAAAGTTTTGATTTTATAGAGAGGATACCATTTTCTCATTCCAGGACTTTGAGATTTAGTCAATTCCTCATCAAATAAAAAATTGGTAGACTTTCTGTGAAATGAGAACTTTCTACTCGCATTTCTCATATCTAAAACCTCGTTTCAAAAAATTGTCTATTTGTTAAAACCATTTGCACCGATAAACACTAAATAAATCACAAGGGACAAGCGCCAAGGGAAAAGCAAAAGAAAACTGTGTTTTTTAAATGTTGCGAAAGACTTTTCTGTTTCTATTTATGCATCCTGATTTATCATGCCATATAATAGATGTGAATCCACGTGCAAACTCAAAACCGAGGGACTTGAAGGCGATGGAACCAGGCCCTAATCTCAAAATTGAATTCTCTGATTTTATTTAATAAATACTAGAATTATATCTTCGTTAGATACTCAGGGCGTGCTCCTGTTTCGAATCGAGTAATTCTAATACTTTTTGAGTAAAGCGGTATTTTTGATCTTCAGTTTAGAATCCATAAAAATAGTTTTTATACTAAAAGTATTGAAATCAACAGAAATTTTTTCTTCAAATTCAGACACAGCTCAAAATAGAAGAAGGCTCTATGCAATTTTGAGATTGAGACCCAGTTCCGTCACCCTTAAATGCAGATTCTTTTGTGTCGAGGGCGATTGATTCAAGTTGTGGAATGGTAAACGTTGTTATTTTGATTCACAAATTTACACTTTCGAATATACTTGTAAATAGTACATTTTAGAACAAAGGGTATCATATTTGAGTAAGACGCCAACTTTCTATTCTTTAAGTTTGTTGTAAAATCTCGGACAATGCGTAACACCAAGTTTTGAATGAGGTTTTGAGGAGTTGTTTCAAACTTCCTAAAAATGATAAGGATTCAAATTGAACCTGAATTGCTGAAACGTAAATGTATGGAAAAAAAATATTGTAGGTATTTTTGGGATTGAAAAAATCTACTAAAGACAAAAACCAAAAAAAAGTTGTTATGATTATCAAGTGGAAGAAGTGATTGTTGTACGCATGGTTCGAGATGCGAGTATTTATGATGATTTAGGACATTCAATTATCAGAAGAGAAAATTATTTAGTAGATTATTTAGTGATGGATACGAAGGATGTGTAAAAAGTTGAATTGTTATCTGCGAGAGTAGAGAATGGGAACAAACGAGTGAATGTGCAGAGACCCTGGGTCTAGGTCTAAGCCTAAAAAGCGATATTCTATGTGCCGAGCTAGGAGCTGCCTATTTCTACATAAGGTGCCTTTTCATTACTTTCTTACTCGTTCATTCATCGGTTGTCAAAAAAGCTGAGATTGGTCCATTTACTTTGACTGATTTCGTTTTCGCTTTACGATCTCAAACCTTAATTTTCCAAAGCTGCACATCTTTTCTTCTTTCCTAAAATTTTCGACTCAAGACAAATCCGAGAGTATGGAAATTGAAGGCAGGAATTAGGGATTGAAATTTGTTTATAATATTCAGAAAGGTTTGAATCGTTAGAGTATGTAATTTAGTTTAAGTTGTTAAAATTACTTTTTATCAAACAAACTGGAATCTTTCATTTTGTTTTCATTGATTTTGTTTTGGCGATTTGGGAAATTTGGTACAAATTGTTTTGCGTCGTAAAAGTTGATATTGTTTCGATGTTATCGTTCGTAGCTCAATTGTACGTTTTCACGAACCAAATCTTTGGACCCTCCTGGTAATGCACATTGGCCTGACCCTTGATCAGTACCAAGAATTATTGATTCAAATTGAATAAATATTTTCATATTTGATTAGTGAGCTATTTGTTTTATACACTTTTTTGACTTTGTTTTTTTTCTCATCATGAACTATCAACTTGGTGATTCAAAAAGTGAATCTTCATCGTCGCGGCATCTTTGAGAAATCAATCTTAGGAGTATTTGAAAGGGTCTCGTCTATATTGTCAGTCGTTTATTTTTAATCCGATTTTAACTGCCTTACCTCACCTTCATGTGGATATGAGAATATATTATTATAAAAAAAGAAAGAGAAAAAAAAGAAATTTGGAAATATTTTAGGTTCATCACTATTCTAAAATAAGACTGAATAGTCATTACCACCAATCATTTTTACAACCATTTCCAACTTAAGCAATTGATCAAAGGCAATAGATCTTTGAATTTATTTGACTCTCTTGCTTTCGTTGACTAAGCGAACATTTTTAAAATCTATTTGAACATTTTTGTCAAAAAGAGAGGACTGAAAAATCCTCTACACTGAGGTATTTTTTGATCAAGAGTACTTTTTATAGCAAAACAGGAGTTTTAATTTAAAGTTGTTTATTTTGTAGTTACTTCTAAAGATTTTTTTTGATAAATAAAGGAAATTTTAAAGCAATTACGCATCAATTTTTTTATTCTAGGTTTTTTAATTTTATTAACATTCAGGGTGATCGCTGGATCGGGAAATTGGGAATTCTTTGATACCGGAAAACGATAGTAAATATATTTTTCGACGAGTGATTTTACAAATTTTTACCAGAAAAATCTATTCGATCGCTGAGAATAACAAAAGTTCGATATGGTATGATATAATGCAATTTAAAACAAATTCGGTTAGACATTTTTTTGATGTTAAGTTCAATTGTTAACTTTATCAACTGTGAAATAATTCAGTTTAAAATGCGTTATTCTATAAAATATTTAACTTCTAAATTTACATTTTAGGTCATAATTTTTGAGTACATTGCCATATTAACGGATTTTAATTTTTCTTAATTTGCACCATTAAGCCGTAATCCCTTGCGGGGTAAGCGTGACTCGTAAAGAGTCATAATTGGTTGAGTTTGATACACGGGACGACACGAGTCTCCTGCCAACAGCACGCGGTATTCCCGAACAGTGACCCATCCAAATACTAACCGCGCCCAACGCTGCTTAACTTTAGTGATCGAACGGGAACTGGTTTTTCGAGCGTGGCTTTTAATTTGAAAATGTTTGATTAAAAAACTATTTAGCTTGTTCAACTCCAAATATAAATGGACTATTTATTTTGAAAATATTGAACAATATTGATTTCACACGAAATTTCCGAATCTGTTCAAAATTAAAAAATTGATCAGTTTTAACGCTGAAAGTTGAAATTTTTCAATTCGAAAGCCTCAGTAGTTGAACAAATGTAAAAGTCCGAGTAAAACTTTCTGAACTATTTTCAATTTGAAACAAAATCTCAAATCAACAGATTCATGTTGAAACGCTTTTATTAAATTTCAAATCTTTGAATCATTGAAGTTTCAGAGTGCTTAACTTAAACTCCAAACTTTATCATTTTAGTTGTTCCATTCACAAAAATTTTCAATTCGAAAGTTAAAGTTTTCAATTTTGATCTTGAAGAACAATCAAATAATTATCGATTTTAAACGACTTTAAATAGAAGTTTTTTAACTTTTGAAACCAAAAAGATTTACATCTTTGGGGTCGTCCATAAACTACGTAGCCGATTTGAAGGGGTGGGGGGGTTGTAAGAAATACTACGGTCATACACGGAAGAGGGGGGGGGGGGGGGGTGTCAAAAAGATATCCGGAGCCTTTATGAAAACTTAAA